>WAAB01006100.1:76867-90150 GCA_013389865.1 Piaya cayana
AGAGGAGGGTGCTGGCCTCTTCTCCCAAGTGACAGGGACAGGACAAGAGGGCATGGCCTCAAGCTCCACCAGGGGAGGTTTAGACTGGACATTAGGAAAAAAATTTTCACAGAAAGGGTGATTGGGCATTGGAACAGGCTGCCCAGGGAGGTGGTTGATTCACCTTCCCTGGAGGTGTTTAAGGCATGAGTGGATGAGATGCTGAGGGACATGGTTTAGTGTTTGATAGGAACGGTTGGACTCGATGATCCGGTGGGTCTCTTCCAACCTGGTTATTCTCTGATTCTATGATTCTATTCTGAGCAGAGGTTAGAAAAAGGGACAGTATATGATCGTAATGGCAGTTTATTTGACAGTAATTCAGCAACAAGAAATGACAATGATACCTGAGATAGTTAAACTAATTTGAACAACCAACTTCTCATGCTGCACTTTGTTGCTGGAAGAAGAATGCAGAGAAACTGCGGTTTGAACTGTGAATGCTGGCCTATTTATTCTACTTCAAGGGAAATAAAGATATCTAGAATATCCTAAAAGGAAATAGGGCCACTTACTGGTAAAACAAAGTGTATGCATTCGTTTTTCAGCTTTCAGGAGAAACAGACAAAGTCCAAATAATGATAACTAATAAGATATATTCCTTTGCATTTAATCTTGCAAATTGCTCTGTTTAATGGAAAATGAGAATGTCCAAAATGACAGATTTGCATTGTAATTCTCTCTAAAGGTCTCTTCACTAAACAAAGCATCTGTGAGAAGCAGAACTAATGAAAATTTTATTGGATCTTTTTCTTCTCGATGAGACCATCAGTCTTCACAAAATGTGTAAGAATTGCCAATCTCTGAGACCTTTTTCCTTCTCAGATTGGGTTCAAAGGAGCAGGACCAAAATTACTGACAAAAAAAAGGAGTGACAGAGAGACTGTAGGTTAGAGAAGGTAATCACAAATGCCTCCTTTTTTTTTTTAATTTTAGAGAGACTCTTTAGAAATTGGTAAATGCACATTGGGTTTGCAGGGCAAGATTTTTGCTGCAGGGGTAGGTTTTCAGAGAAGCTGCTAGGAGCTTCCCCCATATCCAGAAGAGCCAATGTTAGCTGGCTTGAAGATGGACCTGCTGCTGGCCAAGGCTGAGCCCATCAGGAACAACGGAAGCACCTCGGTAACATATTTAAGAAGCAGAAACTTGGACCAGAAGCAGCCATAAAAAAAAAGGAGAATATGTGAGAGAAATACTTCTACAGGCACTAATGTCAGTGAAGAGGGAGTGGGAGGAGGTGCTCCAGGTGTCAGCGCAGAGATTCTCCTGCCATCTGTGGTGAAGACCATGGTGAGGCAGGCTGTGCCTCTTCAGCCCATGAAGAATCCCATGCCAGGCAGGTGGATGTGCCCAAAGTAGACTTGTCCCATGGATAGCCCAAGCTAGAGCAGGTTCCTGGCAGCAGCTGTGACCCCGGGGAGAGAGGATCCCATGGTGGAGCAGGTTTTCTGGCAGGACTTGTGACCCAGGGTGGGTGGAGGGTCCCATGCTGGAGTAGTCTGTTCCTGAAGAACTACATTCCATGGAAGTGACCCATGCTGGAGCACTTAATGCTGTAGCCTGTAGGAAGGACCTACTGAAGTAGTTAATGAAGGACTGTTTCACATGGAAGGCACCAGGGGCCTCCCATGAAGGGTGTGAAGAGGAAGGAACAGAGATGTGTGATGTTGGGAGTGAAGCTGAGCCTGGGAAGAGGGAGGGGTAGGCTGAAGGTGTTTTAAGATTCAGTCTTGTTTCTCAAGGCCCTCTGATTTTTGGTTAGTAATAAATTAAAATAATTTCCCTGAGTCAAGTCTGTTTTGTCTGTGACAGTAATTGTTGAGTGATCTCACTGTCATTTTCTCAACCCACAAGCTGTTACATCTTATATTTGACCTCCTGTCCAGTTGTTGGAGGGGCGTGATAGAGCAGCCTTGGTGAGCATCTGGTATCCAACCACATTCAACCTGCCACAAAAATGAAAAACCTGTGCCAGAAGTGCGTAAAGCTTCCATTATCTGGAAGATATGGTTGAGGGATAGAAGAACCATACACTGAGCGATTACATGTATTTATAGAGCAGACTCAGAGTGAATTCACCAGTGTAACCCTTCAGTTTAGCTGAATAGCCTGACGAGGAGGGAAGTCATAGTACTAGTGTAACATGACAGTACTGATTTTGGGACCAAGGTCATAGAATCATAGAATCACCAGGTTGGAAGAGACCCACTGGATCATCGACTCCAACCATTCATACCAGCATACAGTGCCAAGCCAACATTTTGTCCTTATGCGCTCACAGCAGTTAATCTATAGTTTCCAGCACCAGGATCTGTATAACAAATCATAAACGTACCCTTTGTTTCTTGCAATCTGTTCCAATTGACATGCTTTCTGCATCTGGTAACTTTTTTCAGTCGCAATGTGTGAAAACATCCTTGTTCATGAAAAATTTAGTAACTCTAAAAGCAACCATATCCACTCATGGATTTCATGTATTAGACAAATATAAAATATGCTGGGTAGAAAGAAAAATCATTGAACTGCTGCACTGAGTAACATGATTAAGTATGTTTCTGAGCTGGGCAGATCATTTCTCATCAAAAGAGAACTTAACTACAGGGGAACTGCATATGTATATAAATAATATTCAATTCAGATAAGGCATAGTTCTGAAAATCTCTCATATAAATCAGAGGTTCTGTAACAGCTGTCTGTGTCTTTTAAAGACTCCCATAAGTTCACTGTATTTACCATGTTTAAACAGAGCAGTAAACTTTCCAGCCTGATATCAAGATGTCAGCAAATATTGGCATAAATTAATCAATATTATATTTCCAGTATACACAACTAAGATGTGATTTCCTAAGGTTACTAATGGCAGGATTCATCTCACACACTTCACTGATATAAAATCAATGTCTAGTCTAAGCTTCCACTATGGTTCAGAGTGAGATAAGTACCTCCAGGGGATGATCATCACCCTCCTCTTACATAAATATTTAAAATAGAATTCTGTATATCACATTGACTTTGTGCAAGTCTTCTGCCATCTAGTTACTTTAAGAATTTCAAAAATCTTTTTCTTAGGCAGTAATGATGGAATTATTGAGAACCATGTTCAGATGTTAGGGAATTTATTTTCTTTTGCCTGAAGGATGCCTAATCAGTTTGTGAAACAATTATGTGTGTTTATTACGCATGTATCTTTTACATTTTATATGCAATTTATCCAATGTACTTCCTTAGAATACAAATGCTTGGTAAGATAAATTAAATTGCATTGCATTGTGATCATCTAGAATGTCACATCACTCCCTGGTTTTCAGCTTTTTAGGTACTCAGCCTTCTAAGCTGCTTGATGTTTTTATTTCCTTGACTTCAATTGCAGTTGGAAACCATTACCAAACAGATATGTCTATATACTTAAAAACAATCTGACTATGGTTCAGTATAACCTTCTGTGGTTACCCATTGCATTAACAATCCACTTTGCCTGAGAATATTACCACTAGTCCTCATGAATGTCATCATAGCTTGTTCCATTATACTAGGAGGGCTCATTTGTCTTCATATGCAGCAGGTGAAAAGGTACTACCCAATTTGTCTGAGTCCTTACCCAATGATGGCCATGAAGATCAATAGCAAAGGTTCACTATTGCATTGAATGGGAATTAGTACAGAACTATCCTGAAGCATACAGGAGATATATACTCTGAAAAATTCATGATACCCAGTAGATTAATTATGCATAATGTCAACAAATTCCTTTTATGAATTTTACATTGATTTCAGATTGCTATTTTAACATTTCTTCCTGCACTAGGTAAAAAGGAGAAATGTGGATGTTCAAATTACCTTCACTATTCTATTCTTCTTTTCATATCTCTCTACCCTAATATTTCATTCTCAGATAAATCCTGTGGGTTTTTTTTTTCTTCAGGTGAGGGGGTTTTGTTGTTTGTTGGTTTTTTTTCTGGTTACCCACTGGCTTTAGATGCAGTGGTCTACCTGTAACTGTATTGATATTTTGCATAAAATAGATATTCCATTGCTTTCTTCTAACTAACATCCATTTATCTTACTGGCTGGTCATATCAACATGGAGGTACCACAGGTCTTGAGCTCCTTTCAACATGCAGTACTTTCACCTTATCTACACTTCAATCCACTTGCAATTATGTGGCCTAATTTATCAGCTACAGACACAGCATGTTTATTCATTAGGGCAGTATCAATATGTTTACATTTCAGGCTGCATATGATAAGCATTTTGTATTTTCTATTTTTTCTTAGCCACAGTGACAAATATATAATATAACAACAGATTTAAAAAGGCAGGCTTACAGGTAAGAAAGACACACATTGAGACTCAAGGGCTGATAATTTTTTTTAACTTGGCAATAAACCTTCTTTCATCAATTTCATCAAGCACTTATATAGTATACAACAAAATTACATCCATCAGAGCTGTAGGACAAGAACAGAAACAAACAATGCATAATAAAGCAATTATCCAGTCAGAATAGAGGTCACCAGTATTGCCAGTCTTGAAGGCTACTCACACAGAGCTAATAGTTTGGGGAGCTATTGAAAGCAGAATCTAATTTCTTCAGTACATATTACTTTCTATTAACTGAAGAGGGATCCACATTCCTGAAATTACAGAAACTGTTGCAAAATATCCTGGATTAATTCATAGCTGGCACAAGTTCATCTGTCTTCTATGTGAAGAGGTCCTCTTGACAGCGAGCTTCCCACACTGCAACGTCTATCACCCACTATAACAACGGTACCCTCTCTATCTTGCTAAAGGCTCTCTAAAATAAATGCTAAGCAGCGCAGGCTAAGGTAGAATCGGAGAAAACATCAGAAATGCTTTGCGTAATGCTGAAAAAACCCCACATATGTTCTGCTCTAGCGTCGGCTGAGATGAAATGCCTGCATCCCAGCCGTTTTATGACAGCACAGTAGGTGGTGCTCAAGCCACCCTGACCTCCCAGAGCACCCGGAGAGAAGCACGCCTTTGCAGAAGCAACCTTCACTGATAGGTTTCTCCATAACTCAGCAGTGTCCCAGCAGCAGATATTCTTCCTGAAAAATCACGCTTAAAATATTAATTGATCAAACCATGATGAAAGTGTATTTTACTTAATAATCTTGCAACTCTAGACACATTTATGGTGAAAACGAAAACCACATTAAATCAACAGTGGCTGCTAGAGAATTCTTTCTTCTATCCTGAAAATCATCTGCACGTGTGCAGGCAGATTCAACGCTGCTCCCTCAAAGCTGTGATTTTGTTAGCTTTACTTGGGCACTGTGTGGCCTCTCCTGCAGTCAGCATGTTCAATGTGTGTTTTAGAAATGCTAGAAATTCCAAAAATTTTGCAGCTCTAATGGCCATGTCATGATTTCAGAGCACCTCCTATATGAGGACAGGCTGAGAGAGTTGGAGTTGTTCAGCCTGAAGAGACCTTACAGCGACCTTCCAGTACCTGAAGGGCCTAAAAGAAAGCTGTTTACAAAGGCTTGTGGTGATAGGATGAAGGCCAACGGAGAGAGGCAGATTTAGACTAGACAGAAGGAGGAATTTCTTAACTGTGAGAGTGGTGAGGCAGTGGAACAGGTTGCCCAGGGAAGTTGTGGCCGTCCCATCCCTGGAGGTGTCCAAGGCCTGGTTGGAAGGGACCTTGGGCAGCCTGATCTAAGTGGGAGGTGCCCCTGCCCATTGCAGGGGGGTTGGAACTAGATAATCTTCAAGGTCCCTTCCAAACTATTCTATGATTCCTTTGTCTTTTGACACCATATCTGAAATGTCTACCTCTGGGATCTAACTGCTTAGATATTTGGTGACAGAAAATTTTAAACAAAATTATTTGCAAGAGCACTATGAATCCCTGGGAAACACTGGAGCAACCTAAGTATGTTCTTCCCAGACTCCATAAATAGCTTTGGGTAGATGAGTGCATTCTGACTTACAGATGACAGGCATTTCCAATGAAATAAAAAAAAGTCCTATTTAGAAGCTACTTACGTAAGTTAGCAGGCTAATAAATACTTTGATCATATCTTGATGAATCTGCTACTGAAAGCAAAACCCAGCCTTTTTCAACAATCTGCTGAAAGTAGATCCACTTCTGCTCTCGTGAATCCTACCTTACACTGCAGTGGAGCAGGGACCAGACCTGCTATGGGAGGGAAAGAAAGGTAGTGCAGGGGAAGAACAGGATGGAAAGGGGAAGATAAAGGTCTTTATTGCTGCTGGACACACAGCCAGACATATGTCCATATATAGTGTGAGCTACTGTGATGTGACCTTTCCATTTTTAAAATAAAAAATTAAGTTTAGGAGTGTTTGATCCCTATGTTTCCATTTGTTCTCAGAAATTACCTGTGTAAGAGCCAAAGCAGTTACCATACACACTTTCTGCAGCATTTTCTTGATAAAGAGGATCTCCAATTTTCAAAATAAGCAGAGTACTTGAAGAGATTGGTTTTTTGTTTTCACCATTCTCAACTGTTAATGAACCTTGTTTTGGGATTTGTCTTCTCTTTTGCACAAATCATTGGTACACAGTCATCAGACTCTCTTGGTCGTAGGAAGAGGCACTGAGCTGAGCCTATTAGCCACAAGAGTGGTAATGCATTACAGCTTGTATGAATTACTTATTTCTCATTTGTCTTCCTTTGCAGGCCTCACAGCACCAATAACAGATGTGCACTGAGCTGTAGACATCAGGAAAGCTACTATATTTATGACAGTGCTCTTCTTTTCCTTGTTGCCCCAAGAGTGGTCTGAAGTAGCATAGCCATTTATACTACTGAATCTTGTTATCACAGTATTTTTATATTTTTGGCCACATTCGGAAAACAAATTCAACTGCCCAATGCCATTATCTGTTGAGGAAGTATATCAACATTTTAATGCTGATTTTAAATTCCTTATACTTGAGCTAGTTGTGTATATTTCACAGTGGCATAGTTTAACTCAAATTCAGCTTTCAGCAACTGCTGGAACATTTTCCCACAAGTTCTTACAGGGATGAAAGAAAACTTACAAGCTTTTCCAGGTTTCTAGCCAAGGACTTGGTAAGCATTTCCCTATGGCAACATCATGTGGCCAGTACTCCTCTGCAATTCTATAAAGCTTCAGGGGTACAGCTACCCACAGTATTCAACAAATGTCTCATTGTGTCTTGCCAGAGATTTTGAAGCATTTCTTGGTAGTTGGCAAACTTGGGTTTCTCAGAGTTGTCAGTGACTTTTTATAACATTTCAGACAAAAACATTGTGTGATCACGCAATTAGATTTTCAGCAGTATAAATGCCTTGTGAGTTACTTAGACATAATTGCTCATTTAATTCCAGCAGCTGGACTTGCACTAAAACTTATCCTTTGGTTGGTTACAACAGCTAATTATTCTTTTCTGTGCTGTCCTAGATTAGGGTGTATCATCTACAGGTGAACTTTGCTATGTCTCTAAATCCAAGATCTGTATCTGCAAATAAAGATGCTCTTGTAATAATCAAGGACACCAAGAGAAAAATTTTGACACTTTGAATGGTAGACTGTTGTTCTGGCATTTGAAATGCATTACTGGCATTCCAGAAATCTCTAATTTGCTTCATCTTAGTTATATTAAGTCTCCACTTTAAACCTAGAAAGTCCAAAGGCACATAAGCATAAAAATAGTCTATTAACACATAGTCAAAATTTACAGACACCTAGTCCAGCTACGAAGGAAATTAAAAGATAAGATATTGAAAGTCTTTGTTGTTTCTGAAACATTTAAACACTATCAATGAAAGATAAACAGATATAAAAGTGAACATGAAAAAAAGTAACAAAAAATGCCTGTACAAGTAACTTTTCTTCTCACTCACGCACTACCAAGACTACTGAAGCGTAATTCGAGGTGGTCTCAACTGAACATACATGGGAATTTTGCTAGAAATTTTGGCATGGAGACCTTGAAGTATCTGAAGGAACTCTAAGTATTTGAAGCAACTAGAAAACATTTTACACCTTGCTAGAACAAAATAATTAACAAATAATAATAAAACACTTCAAAATACTAATGTGAAAATACTTATGCAATGAGAAAAATAATAGCTCTAGGTCAGTAGCTGCAAACTAAAAAGGTGCGGAAGAAGATTTCATGCATGAAATATAGTGTACTGAGAAGTTGGAGATTTTGAACAAATATGTATGTTATTCGATATATAAAATGCTAAAATAATACATTAATGCTTATTAGTCATTAAGATCAATGCAAACAGTAAAACATAAAGAAGAGTTGGATTATTTAACTGGAAAGTTTGTAGGAGATTGAAGAGTATATCTGGATGTAGGTTCATTGCAACTGGCTCTGTTTTTCTAGATTAGCATGTATGGTTTTTGAACAGTGCAGAAAGCTAAGGATGGTGGTACAGTCTGCACAAAAGATTCATAGCTATTTGGGAACGCTCCCTTGAAATCAAGGGTTGTTAGCACTGGAAGCAGTGAAGCATCTTGTTCTAAGATACTGACTGCTCCAGTGCCACCTGAGAGGCAGAAGGAGAAAGTGAAGGGGTTGAAAAAGGCATGTATAATTCAGCCATGTACAGACTATGGACTTCTAAGTTATACCTGGGCAATGGTTCCCTACCATTCCCCACGCCAACTGATCTTGCGGTATGCTGAGCCTATGCTTGTAGATCCTAAAGAGATTTAGTTTTGGTAACCGCAGTTTCAACAAGGCCGAGTAGCTGCTGATGAAGCTGACCTGTCAATTTCACTGCTGACAATGGGCTTCTAAGGGATTCAAGGGAAGGAATAGACCTCCTTATCTGGAGGTTTTAAAGGCTGTCCAGAGCAGTCATAGACAGTAAGTGAAGTGCTGTGATACTGGCACTCTCTCAAGGGTTCAGAAGAGCTGGGGTCCGGAAACAGCCGAGCCCATTGTTCCAGCAACACAGCAGCTTGGGGAGTGGACTCAAAGAGGCCAGGGAAGCAGCCACCTGCAGGCAGCAAGACCCCAACTCAGGAAAATACTATGTAAGACAGCAAAAAGGGCAAATTTGTAGAAATACGACTACATTCAGTTAAAAGGAACTGAGTAATATAATCTTCAATTACACTTTTTCCTCTCTGTCAAAAATATGTATGGGCTGTTCACAGCTTTCTTTGTCATGGTCAGGTGGCTCGCATTCAATCACAAAAGACCACGTAAATTATTTAGTCTCTCTGAATAAGGGCAATTCTTTGTAGCTGTTTTGAGCCTTTGCTTTCAGTGAGTCATTTCTGGGAGGGGACATCACACACATTGTTTGGCAGCCAGCTTCTAAAGACAATGGATCTTTCATGTCAACTGTATCCTGTTTAGATCAGTGGATTAGACTAATCCAAGACTGTCATTCAGTAAAAGCGAAGGGGATTTGCAAGCTAAAAAGAAAATGGGACATCTTTCACTCCCGAATTCTAAAAGGGAGTCCTAGAATTGGCATTATTTCTTAGAAATCTAGATATTGGAAATCTGCAAACATTACTGAAAAAAACCCAAAAAGCCATGAGTTTGTATTCTAAAACTGGATGACTAAATAAAGCACATACTTCAAAAGGCAGTTTTGTAACTCCCTAGAAAGGGAATGTTACAAACAAAAACCAAACAAAGAACCCTCAGATATCTCAACTAGCTCTTAGTCCAATGAGCAAAGCAATTTCAGAAAGGTATGGACTTAGAGAAAATAAAAACAATTTAGCTTTTACTTTGCTTTTTGCAGGTCATACTGCCATTACCTATGCAGGAATTAGAAGCTGCAGCAAACACTGGGATTTCACAGCTATGAAAACTCAGAGTATGATGATTCTTCCCTCTGTTTGTCCTTACTCTTTGTCTTTGCTACCTAATAAAAGTGATTATTTCATGCTCAATATGACTCTGAAAATTGCCTTTGTTAGTTATGGCCCTCTGTTAGCTATGATCCTCTTACCTATCTTTGATTATCTTTCTGCTTCTAGATCTGTCCCTCTGTGAACGACTTTTTAAATTCTACTTTCTCAAGTTGATTTTCTTTCTGCCTGAGTTATTCCGTATCTTGTTTCTTCTTTTGATTTTTTTCTAGTTGTAAGATTTTGTATTTGTCTGATTTACTATTCTGTATTCACTTATCATCATTCTTTCTGATTGTCATCATTTTGTCAGTTTTGTCTTTCATTTGGCAATTTATTTTATATCCCAGCCTTCCCAGAGCAATATTTTCTTGATTTATATGCTTCCCATTTATTTTTAATCTTTTTTTCTCGTTCCTCTCCATGACACAGGCTATGTTTCACATACTTTTTGCTTTTATTGTATTTGCAGCTATTTTTCGCTTGTTCGGCATCAACTACTGGAACTTTCAAAGGGCATGAATACAGAGAGACAGCTTCTGTGCTGAATGGGATGATGTCAGCAAAGCAGCTTCTGAAAGAACATTTCATTCCACTAACTCGTTAACAATTAGGAATCACAAAACAAATTGGTCTGTTGTATCTGTAAGGTATAGCTCTTGAATTTGTCTCCTGCAATTTCTTTCAAATTTAATCCACTTAGATACTGCAATTATACAGCAAATTGGTGTAACTCTTCAAAACAAACACATTTCATGATCCTGCAAGAAACAATTTAATGGCAGGCAGTGATCATGAAATCACCACTTTAAATTAATTAGTAAGTTAACATCATTCTAGTTTAGAAAGCAATCCTATTTACTTTTAATTTTGGAAATATCTTTCATACTGCAGCAATCCAAGCTAATTTCAAAGTACTGTGCAAGCATTGCAAGAGTAACTACTTTAGCGTAATACTGCTTTAATCTTAAACATCAGAAAACCACAAATATTAATTCTCTATTATGTCCTCCTATTGCAACTATCATTTAATAAATGACAGATTACCTCTTTTTCTGTTCTACTCTCCTGCTTTGATCTTAGGGTTTCTTCCAGCTCTAACAATCACATCCTACAGCACACTTTCCCAGTTGGTTCAGCTTTCTGAATATCACCATGATACATGACACTGCATAGGAGAGATACATGTTTCATGGCAATTTGAGATTGAATACTTGACCCGTAGTAGCAAATTATAAAAAGATTCATCCTAGAATTCCAAGAAAGGATCACAGCTGTTGGTGTGATTTATAAGATAATGGAATTATGATTTCCAATCCAATTTCACGTGTAATGCTTTTACTCTAGTTTATTCATAGATTATTTCTTAGGTGACAGTATTAGATCTTGTAGTTTGATTTCCATTATAGCACAGGCTATTAAACTTCTCATAAATACTTCAGTAACTCCTGAAGAAAATTTCTATAATGTCTTCCAAGAGATATTCACCACTGATTTTTTAACATCAACAGTGGAAACCCAACCTCTTTTCACAATTGTTCTTGTTGTTTATCATCCTTGCTATTAAAAAGTAAGAAAATAAAGATATACCAGGTTTGTACCTTGAATATTCTTATCCTTAATTAAGCAAGCACAGTTTATTGTTTTGCTTGGATCTAAGATTCCTTTGTTGTTTATTATTATTTTCCTTTGAAAGTGCTTACACAGTCTTGTAAGGCCACATTCTATTTTGGTAAATTAAAGAAATCCAACTTTTTCAGCATGTCAACGTGTGTTTTAGTGGTTGGGCTATTTCTGCTGAATTGCAATTAATTTAGCACTGCCTAGATGTTTCCAGTCATGTTGTAAAACTCTACCATATGTTGTGGGTCTTCATTCAATGCTGAATTCACTGGTTTAATGTATCATGTTCTTTGTGTTACTCTTATTGTATCAAGCACACACAGATGCACAGCAGTGGTTAGTATATTCCTGAGAAGTGTGAGAGCAATAGATCAATGGAAATTAACTGACCTTCATTCTGTATAGGTCACGAATATATAAATATTTGTACACACACAGAGACATATATGCACACACATAGAAATAACTCATTTGAGGACGTCAATATAAAATCTTTTTTTAGATATTATATAAATATGTATCAATCTCTTTTGAGGGCAACAAAAACATTAATTGACAGAACTACATTATTGAAAAAGTGTTTGGGAGATCTGATATATTAACTATGAAGCAACAATGTCTGCTAAAGTAAAATATTTTCTTTAACTTCAGAGTCATTTCTGTGAATCTTCTCTGCTCCTCAGTTCTTTCAAATACTTTTTTAAAAGTGTTGATACCACAACTGCATACACTAGGAATTTTGTGTAGACTTGTAAAATCATCTCCATACTCCCTGCTTATAGTTCTGTTCTTTATGCGTCATACACCTTTTGCTATAGCAAATCGCATGGGGAGACCATTCTGCCTCTCTACTAAAACCTCTTATTATTTTTCAGGACGCAGTCCCTCTCCTGTTAAACAAGATCTACAGTCTTATCCCTCATCATATGTCCTTCTAGCAGTTTGTGTTAAAGTACAATCTGTTTCATTTAGCTCAAATTTCTCATTTGAAATTCAGCACACTCTAGGTAACTGTTGGTTTTCAGTTTTTTGGTTTTGTTTTTTTTTACTTTTTACCACTTTGGACTCCTCACAAATGTTAACACCACTGGTTTTGTTTTTTATTTATTTCTGCTGACTGATTGAGAAAGATGAAGAACACATTGCTGATGAAAATGAAACTGATATAAAACTGAGACTGCTCCCCAGAGAACTTTCCTTAAAATGTCATCATTAGTAACAGCTCCCTGCTGGCAAGTACTCTTTGAGTCTTATGAGCCAGTCCTTAATCCATTTAAGATGTACTTTATTGATATTGTATAGTCTTAATATTTTTGTTGGCATGGTATTTATAGTTAAACAAATGCTTTATAGAAGTCCATTATTTACTTACTTCTATCAATTATAAGTTTATGAAAGAACAAATATATTTGCCAGAGCCTATTTTTCATAAATTCATGTATTGCAAGCTCAATTATAAACTCTTCTCTTTTATCTTTTTATCAACAGAATCTTTATCATTAAGAGCTATTCTTGGACTTTAGTAAAGCATTTCATACAATTTCTCAAAGCATTCTGCTTTGGAAACTGTCAGCCTCTGGCCTGGACAGGCGCACACTCTCCTGGGTGGAAAAATGTTTGGATGGCAGGGCCCAGAGAGTGGTGATAAATGGTGTTAAATCCAGCTGGAGACCAGTTACAAGTGGGGTTCCCCAGGGCTCAGTGCTGGGTCCAGCCCTGTTCAATGTCTTCATCAATGATCTGGATGAAGGCATTGAGTGCACCCTTA
>WAAB01006100.1:90218-120090 GCA_013389865.1 Piaya cayana
GTGACCAGCAGGTCCAGGGAGGTTATTCTCCCTCTGTGGGGAGACCCAACCAGGTTGGTGGGTCTCTTCCAACCTGGTGATTCTATGATTCTATGATTCTTTTATCTTGCTGCCTGCTATAGAAAAACAGGCATCTTCTATGGGAGCTGTAAGAGAGTCCTATAACTTCAAATATGTACAAATCCTCTTGAAGCTGCCCCCACCTAACTTCAGAGATGATGCTATCCTCAGACTGTGCCTGCATGCCCTGCAGCAAGAGCCACCAGCTGTGACCCTCACTTGCTGCAGAAGTGACTGCACAGAACTGAGTGCTACGGTAGCTTGTATCACTAGAAATGCATTTGCTGTCATTAATGGGCAACATACTACACACATCTGGCCTCCTTCCCCACCAGCCTGGTGGTTACTTGGCTGCTATGCCTGGTAAGGAATGTCATATGGGCAGCATAGTCAATTAAGCTTTTCTTAAAACCAGGATGGAAGGGAAAATGATGTTACTTGTCTCATTTTGACTGCAACCCAGGCCCAAATATTGAAACGAGCTCCAAGGTGAGAGATTGCTGAAAATGCAATGGAACAGTGACCAGTTCCATAATAGGAAAAAGGGAGTAGAAGCAACAAACTGAAAGGATCACCACCTTTGCCTTACCATCTCTAAAAAGGGAAAAAATCCTTGCCAATTAGAATCATGGTTCAGTGGGTTCTTAATCTGCAGACAGAGGATGCTTTCCATGGGCAGCAAGGAAATGAAAAACATATTTTTGAGGGCATGGTTATTAATAAGAACAAAGTTAAGGATATCTCAAGAGCTTATTGGATAAGCAGTTCAGGACTATTTGGGAGGCAAACTGAAAACAGGATCCATGCCCAAGAGTAATTGAGGATGTGAAGCAATCACAGAATGACTAAGGAGAGCAGCTATGTTATGGGATTTCCAGGAAAAGGACACCAGTATATAATAGGGTGGACACTTCCCAGAAGAGGGAGTGAGTTAAGATAAAAATAAAGTGAGACACAGGGTGCTGCTTGGATTATTCTATAAAATAAAAAGAGACAACAAAAAGATTTCATCTAAAAATCCACTGAAAAGTAAGTTATCTGTAACATAAGACGTAACACATGTCAAAGTTAAAGAGGAAATAGATGCCACCAAGCTTAGCAATAGCAAGGAATCTGGGACCTCATTGGGAAAACCAGTGTGGCTGTGATTATCGACAAACTAGGTCTCACCTTTTACATTCAAAATTAATAAGATTTTGTACAATACCTTTTTTTAACATTAATAGTACAGTTATACCACTAATTTTAGCTCTTAAACACTTCAGGATATGTCCACAGGTACCTTGGTTGGATGTTACCTAAACAAAAAGGTATCAGCGTAAAATAACTCCAGTATTATAGATATGAAACTTCATTCTTCAAATTCTAAACCAATTTATAATTTGCTAGTTAGGTTGAACTTTTTCAAGATTTCAGCTTAGATTGCCATTCATCATACATTCAGCAATGCTGTTCTGGTTTTAGTTCTCTTCAAATCAGACTCAAGAAGCGTATACAAGTCAAACCAGAGTTTCCTTGCTCATTCTGCAGAAATATTCTACTTGTCTAGAACTTTCATGTTGTCCTGCTATGTGGACTTTATTTTTGCTTAATTCATAAAATTGTGCACAACTCTTTCATTATTTGGTCTTGACATGGCTTCCTTGGGAGTTCTCCGCTGATAAAATGCCAAAATCTATAACTGCATCACAGCTGACTGTCTGGTGGCCCTTTTCACAGGAATAACTTCCATCCATTTAGTAAATGGGTGAAAAATAACCAAACAGTGCTTGTTTCCCCAAGCGGTGATCCAAAACGGTCCTAATGGTGTTAGTCTGTACAGTGGCCCAAAAACCTCCTAGACACTGCAGCTGGATTTGGTTTTAAGATAGCAGAGCATTCACAACTGGTCCTGCTAGCCAGTTGTGCACCCATTGCTCTACCTCGACCACCATCACATAGTACCATATATATACCACATAGTACCATAATACCATATAATGTTCAGCTACGCTAGAACAGGCTTATTCATGAATGGATCAGATGAGATTGCCTTGTACCAGTGCTGGACCTACCCATGCTCACAGATAATCTCCTTTGCTTTAATTGGGCAAATACCAATTACGGTTAGAATCTGAGTCCTTAGAAGCCCAACTTTCCAAAGTCAGAAGGTCTTTCAAATTTGGAGCAGAGAATCACATATAGTTCAAATTAACTCAAGTAACCATTCCATTAAATTTCCTAGTTATTCAACTGGAATATATGCTGAGCAAAGCCTGTTTAAGCAATGGATTGAGAAATATTTAAAGTGAAAGGGAGAGGGAGCATTTTAAGTACTTTATTGGGAAATTTAGGTGTAGTGAGTGGAACACTGCATACTGTAGACCTTGAACACATTTGTGATAAATTATTACTCATGGGTAATTTTGTGACTAAAGCCTTCCTACAGAGAAATGAAAGACTACAGGTTTCAGTGCACAGCCAAGGGAAATTATTACACCTTGAAGAAGCTGTATTCTCATTAGTTTCATATGCTATTAAAATAGCAAATTAATCTGATTGCAATATGCTCAGATTAATGGGGTTTGCTGATATCAAAATGTATTATTGCAAGGATAAGAAGAAGCAAAGATAACCTCATTAAGTATAGAAAAGTCCACCACCCTAAACTGTATGTTAGGGGACTGTGAACCACTAAGTGCAGCTTTACAACACTGTGGTCTGCATGGAGCTATACGTATCACATATCAGATATTGAAAATACATAAACTGATGACCCTTGGACTTGTAAAATCCATCCCTAGTGGAAACCACACATTTCTCAAGAGGGACCTGACTGGGCAATTTCTGAAATGTCTTGTGATGGCATTCTTGCAGTTGAGAAATGGAAGCAAATACTCACCACAAAGAATTCTTCTGATCCAAAAGTCAACTGGTAGGACCCCCCCCAAAAGCATGTTTCATGGTGTCTTCAGCATAAAACTATATTTTAAAACTGATAACCACACTTTGCAAGTGTGTTGTGGTCAGTACTTACCAAGTTTCAGATATATAATCAAACATCATTGTCCAATCAGAATTACTGAAAATAAGACATAAACCCCTACAGTGGATGACAACTACTACTGTAACAGGAACAATAGGAGCTGAATGGAGGAAGTTGTAGAAAAAAAGGTCTTTATTGTGAATCTGATTGTAAATCAATAAGCAACATTCTCAAGAAACCAAGAAGAAAAGTGAATATAATCATCAAGAAATAACAGTATGAGCATCAGTGATTAAGATAATATTTAGTAGCTCTCAGTGGGACAGGCTGTTCTACACTTCTGCAACATTTAGTCTGTTATGTGTACTATTTCATCCATTATTGAACTGTTAGCAATGCAGACCATGGCATTATGTGCCACTGTGGTAATTTGTTAAATATGTTATCTCAAGGTTATTTTCAACAAAGCACTAAAAAGTCAATACTTCATGAGGCAAACCCAGGATGTTTCCTCAAGAGGCCAGTGATTATGTGAACACTGGGGAGTGAACAGTTTAACCAACTGTACTCTTAAGGAAATTGTGATTTGAACAGGGCACCATCAAGGAGAGAATTATTGTGGCATGAAGAGAAGCCAATAAATTTGAGTTCATATCAGTAACATTGCTGTAAGTACACAGATATTTAATAGCATATAGGTGATAAAGTTGGTGATTCATCTATAGTTATAGTCTTGAAAGAAGTGCTGTGCAAAGAGAATTTTTGACAATCCTAAAACAAGAATGTATACGTGACTGAATCACTGACCCTAGAATAAGAAGGTATTGCAAAGTGCTGAGGCTATCACAAAGCTGGACGTGGAAAACACAGTCAGGATATCTTTAAAAATGATAAGTTCTGTCTGAACAGCAAATGGTTCTCTCAAAGACTATTATCTAGCTGACTACTAAAAAAGTGTGATCTGTGAGACACCCAGTCATTCATTGTACTGGAGAATCATGTAATTTAACCACAAAGGGAACCTATTGAAGCTGCCCCTAACCAACTGCAGAGCTGGAGCTATTGTCAAACCATGCCTGCATGCGCTGCAGCAAGGGCCATCATCTTCCCTTGCTGCAGAACTGGAAGGCAGTACTGAGACTGGCTGGGCAGTACTGGTCATGCCGTTTTTTGTATCAGAAACAGCGTGGCCAGCAGGTCCAGGGAGCTCATTCTCCCTCTGTAATCAGCGCTGGTGAGACCACTCCTTGAATCCTGTGTTCAGTTCTGGGCCCCGCACCACAAGAAGGATGTTGAGGCTCTGGAGTGAGTCCAGAAAAGGGCAATGAAGCTGGTGAAGGGGCTGGAAAAAAAAGTCTTANTGTTTAGTAGTTGATAGGAATGATCCTCGAGGTTTTTTCCAACCTAGTGATTTGGTGATTCTGTGATTCTGAGAGCTCTGGTAGTCTGTGCTGGTACAAATGCAGGCTTTGTTATCATTGAAGGGCCACAGATTATGCACACCTGGCCTTCTTCACTCCCTGAGGCCTGGTGGTAATTTGAACACTACAGTCCCACTTGCAGAGAGTGGAATAAACTCTCCTCTGGAGGGACCTGCCCTAGGCTGGAAAAAAGGTGCAGCTGACTAGCATGGACTGGACACAAACTAGAGTTAGTGGGATTCCCTTCACTCTAGCAGACTGGGAAGTACTTCATACATCTTCATGTATTATGACTAGGTTCCCCCTCTTCTTTAGAAACAAGAAGACAAATACATTTATTGAATAAGCATTTTTTCCTCTTGCGCTTCAAAAATTTCCATTTCCTTTTGGCAGACAACACCAGTTACATTTTATATTCTCCTTAATCACCTTGAGAATGTGTTATTTTTGTCCTCAAAACTTCCAAACTCTTTTGTTCTGATATCTTTATCTCCCTTATTGATATTTCCTTTTTTTTGGATTTGTAATTCATACTAACAAATACTCATTTTAGCTTTTTTTTCTCCTTAATTTCTTCCTTCACTGACCAAGAAACAAAAATAAACTGCACTTATTTGACTTCTTACTTGACTGTGGAATCAATCTGGTAATGAATTTATTTCACAAATTTAAGAATTTTTTTTTGCCTTAACCTAGTTCATCTCAAAAATTTTCTCAGCTTTGGAAATTAATTTGTTATTTGAAACATTTATTAATATATACATATATATGCATACATACATAATTATATATAAAGTGACTGTATAATGCTGAATGAAGATGCCCATAGTTTGTTCATTATGAGTATAATAACACCACTGGTCCCACGGTAACCATCCACTTCAAGTCCAGAGATTATGCATTTATCTCTAACTACCACACTGGAGTTCAAAATAGACAGGCGATTAAGAAATTAGGTAACTCATCCTGACTATATTGGATCAGACACTG
Organism: Piaya cayana; assembly: GCA_013389865.1. Taxonomy (NCBI): domain Eukaryota; kingdom Metazoa; phylum Chordata; class Aves; order Cuculiformes; family Coccyzidae; genus Piaya; species Piaya cayana. Next base: position 95,655 of record WAAB01006100.1, read on the forward strand.
GATTTTGCTTACATCATAGTTAAAATTAGCTACTGTCTGTAAACAGACAGGAGACAGAGGACCAGCTCTCTCTTTCACCACAGTCAAGTGATGCTATCTCAGAGAAACTGACTGCAAGATATCACAACTGCCAGGAGACACCCACCAAGCTGCTAGAAAACTCACTCAGAAAAAAACAGCCTTTGCTGCAGGATGACAGAGAGTTGCCCATAATAATAGCACGGTCAGTGAAAAAATGTTTCACACTTCTGAATGACCTTGCCCCTTTGACCCTGAAGTTAATGGCAACAAGAAACAGAAGTATTTTGAGGCATACCCTTTATTTCAATGATGTTCCTTTGAATTTGTGGGAAGAATGTAAAAGTTAGTCAACTCAGAAAGATCAAAGGCTTACAAGTATAAATCCTGAAGTGCAGCAAGTCAGATATATTCAAGTGAGACAGAAACTGCTCTCTAAATTATTTAACAGTATGAGTAATGTTTCGACTTTGTGCTGCCACTTTTTATGGCATCTAAATCAATTTATTTCTCTAAATAGATCCTAGTGCTTTGCTGCAGTAACTGGATATTACTTTCACTGCTCCCACTCTATCAGTGAAATGTCAAATTAGCTTTAGCACTTCATTAGAAGTTTTAGCAAATTATGTAATGAAGGAGGAATAAATTATTTAAAACTATGAAAGGGACAAAATAATGTTCATCTCTCTGAGGCATTACAGTAGCACTCTGTAACTTTAAAATAAGACGGGTTATTCCTTTTTCCTATAGTCTTAAATACAGCTTTCATTATTCACAGAATAATGAGGTGAATAATGAAATAATGAATCAGCTGTATCTTTCATCACTGAAACTCAGTGTCCACAATGACTATGTTTTCCCAGTGCACCTAGGAATGTGGTTTTTACATCAGAAAGATGCATTGTCATTGTACATAAAATGGGACTTTATTCTTCTTCCTACAGAAATCTGTAGGACTCCTTTCCATGTCAGTACCACAGAGAGCTCTAACAGAAGAGCTGTAGTGAGTCCTGCCAAAGCACTTTATGACAATCTCTGTCCCAAAACTCTCTCATCTCTTTTGACAGAGGCTATTTTCCTCAGAGAAGATTTGGCAAGCTATGGTATGCACACATGCTTCAACTCCTCCAGAGTAAATCCTTAGACTATCAACAAAGATGCGTTTGAGCCACACCAGGCTGCTAAGGGAAGGAGCTAAAAGGCCCTTATTTCTGCCAGCTTTGCAACACGGTAGCAACCTTTGGTGGGCTGAGTAAGCCAGCCAGCCAGTATACGGTATTGTCAGCATCTACCCCAGCCAGACATGGCCCATTTTCCTCTTGAGGCTGTATGTCACAGCATTGCAGTTACAGCAAAACTACTTGTACGAGTACACAAGTCCCTGAAGTGTGCATGTGTTCAGACCTTCACAGAGCAGCTGTACAGCATGTGTGCAATAGTTGATACACATGCATCAACTGTCCAGACTGCCAGACATCCGGAAAACCAACTGGTACAAAAATAAAGTCATCTTCCAGCTATTTTTAGGGGACNTTGAGAATGTGTTATTTTTGTCCTCAAAACTTCCAAACTCTTTTGTTCTGATATCTTTATCTCCCTTATTGATATTTCCTTTTTTTTGGATTTGTAATTCATACTAACAAATACTCATTTTAGCTTTTTTTTCTCCTTAATTTCTTCCTTCACTGACCAAGAAACAAAAATAAACTGCACTTATTTGACTTCTTACTTGACTGTGGAATCAATCTGGTAATGAATTTATTTCACAAATTTAAGAATTTTTTTTTGCCTTAACCTAGTTCATCTCAAAAATTTTCTCAGCTTTGGAAATTAATTTGTTATTTGAAACATTTATTAATATATACATATATATGCATACATACGTAATTATATATAAAGTGACTGTATAATGCTGAATGAAGATGCCCATAGTTTGTTCATTATGAGTATAATAACACCACTGGTCCCACAGTAACCATCCACTTCAAGTCCAGAGATTATGCATTTATCTCTAACTACCACACTGGAGTTCAAAATAGACAGGCGATTAAGAAATTAGGTAACTCATCCTGACTATATTGGATCAGACACTGGATTTTGCTTACATCATAGTTAAAATTAGCTACTGTCTGTAAACAGACAGGAGACAGAGGACCAGCTCTCTCTTTCACCACAGTCAAGTGATGCTATCTCAGAGAAACTGGCTGCAAGATATCACAACTGCCAGGAGACACCCACCAAGCTGCTAGAAAACTCACTCAGAAAAAAACAGCCTTTGCTGCAGGATGACAGAGAGTTGCCCATAATAATAGCACGGTCAGTGAAAAAATGTTTCACACTTCTGAATGACCTTGCCCCTTTGACCCTGAAGTTAATGGCAACAAGAAACAGAAGTATTTTGAGGCATACCCTTTATTTCAATGATGTTCCTTTGAATTTGTGGGAAGAATGTAAAAGTTAGTCAACTCAGAAAGATCAAAGGCTTACAAGTATAAATCCTGAAGTGCAGCAAGTCAGATATATTCAAGTGAGACAGAAACTGCTCTCTAAATTATTTAACAGTATGAGTAATGTTTCGACTTTGTGCTGCCACTTTTTATGGCATCTAAATCAATTTATTTCTCTAAATAGATCCTAGTGCTTTGCTGCAGTAACTGGATATTACTTTCACTGCTCCCACTCTATCAGTGAAATGTCAAATTAGCTTTAGCACTTCATTAGAAGTTTTAGCAAATTATGTAATGAAGGAGGAATAAATTATTTAAAACTATGAAAGGGACAAAATAATGTTCATCTCTCTGAGGCATTACAGTAGCACTCTGTAACTTTAAAATAAGACGGGTTATTCCTTTTTCCTATAGTCTTAAATACAGCTTTCATTATTCACAGAATAATGAGGTGAATAATGAAATAATGAATCAGCTGTATCTTTCATCACTGAAACTCAGTGTCCACAATGACTATGTTTTCCCAGTGCACCTAGGAATGTGGTTTTTACATCAGAAAGATGCATTGTCATTGTACATAAAATGGGACTTTATTCTTCTTCCTACAGAAATCTGTAGGACTCCTTTCCATGTCAGTACCACAGAGAGCTCTAACAGAAGAGCTGTAGTGAGTCCTGCCAAAGCACTTTATGACAATCTCTGTCCCAAAACTCTCTCATCTCTTTTGCCAGAGGCTATTTTCCTCAGAGAAGATTTGGCAAGCTATGGTATGCACACATGCTTCAACTCCTCCAGAGTAAATCCTTAGACTATCAACAAAGATGCGTTTGAGCCACACCAGGCTGCTAAGGGAAGGAGCTAAAAGGCCCTTATTTCTGCCAGCTTTGCAACACGGTAGCAACCTTTGGTGGGCTGAGTAAGCCAGCCAGCCAGTATACGGTATTGTCAGCATCTACCCCAGCCAGACATGGCCCATTTTCCTCTTGAGGCTGTATGTCACAGCATTGCAGTTACAGCAAAACTACTTGTACGAGTACACAAGTCCCTGAAGTGTGCATGTGTTCAGACCTTCACAGAGCAGCTGTACAGCATGTGTGCAATAGTTGATACACATGCATCAACTGTCCAGACTGCCAGACATCCGGAAAACCAACTGGTACAAAAATAAAGTCATCTTCCAGCTATTTTTAGGGGACACAGACATGAGTCTGAAATGATTCTCGGGATCCTTCAGGGACTTGTTCCACAGAACTCAACAAGTCAGCTATGAAAATAACCCTTCTAGTATCTCTAGAGTGAAGAGGTTGATAATCTGATCCACATGCACTGATTCATGTGTAACTGGGACTTAAAAGATACAAAGAGACCTCTTTTTTATGACAGACCTCCTCTTATCATCATTTTGAAACAATTGAAGCATTACATTTAAAAGTGCAATGAAGTGTTTAAAGGGGAGGAATTACATGTATGTGCATCTTGAGAGACACCATGGCTACCTTCTACTTGCTGGTCTGGTGATGTGAATATGGCCTTGTGTAAACAGTTCTGTTGGTACCTGTTGCAGATGTCTGCAAATATTAGACGACATTTATTCCACAATTGTACCTGAGACACATCCCTCAGCTCTTCCCAAAAGTAAACCAGGATTAATATTGAGTCATGTTATGGCTAAAACTTGCTGTAACCAAAACAAATCCTCATCAACACAGAGAAGCAACATGACATTAGGATCAAATTTTTTTTTCTCCTAGATCAACTAAGTAACTTTTACATGTTTTTTAAGCAACTTAATAGTCTTGTATATTCAGAGCTGTATTTATTCAATTGGCAAGACTACTTTAAACACACTGCGTAAATACACATTTTTCACTTGAAGAAGAATGAAACACAGTAATGGAGGGTATAAAATACCATAAGTTCTAACAGAACATTTGTGTCAGCAGTGTAAGTCAGAAAATGTCTCTAGTCAGCTTTTAGCATAGTTTCCCAGACCAGGAAAAAAAAATAGAAATGCAGGGAACAGCTTGAAACACAGCTGAATTTATTTTAGAATAGGACCCTCATACAAGACTGATCTCAGATTGTGTTAGTGCTACTGGCATTTGACGGAAGATTAAGGATTGTTCACATGGAAAATTATGGTAATAAAAGGCAAACTGTGATTCTAAAGTGCAACAATGACATTAATACAAATTCATATGTGTATACTTTCATCTATTTGTAAAAGACTTTTTTCCCCAATTTTGGCATTAATTCCTTCAGAACTCATTCTAGCTAGACCAGAAAATACCAGTCTCATACTGGAATATGCATCAACATAGACAGTTAAATTAGTACAGTTATGTTAGCTTAATTATGCCTCTGTAACTTCCAGAGAAAATTTTTAGGATGAAAAGCAGTTGTGGTTGTTGTTATTAACTTTTATATTTCTTATTTAATTGTGCTACATGATTAGGATATTAGATGACATCCACCTACATTTGCATTTGACTAACCTGCAAGGTCATATATCACACTTGTGTTTTTTTTCTCAAATCTCAGTTCAAATCCATGTAATAGATCCTCAGTTTAAAAAGACACAGCTTTTAACATCTCTAAGAAGAAATTAATATAATTAGTTTAATTTTTAGTAACTTCCTTTAATGAACTATTGTACAGATATGAAGTTCACTCTTTTTTTCTAGTTAGTGATCCTTGGCAATATGTATGTGAAAAATTAAAGGATGCTATTGAAATGCAGATGACAGATAAAGTACATGAGGCAGAGAAATGACCCTTGATGGTCTCGGATGAAGGATCAGTGTTCAAAACTGGGACTTCTTCTGTATTCAGTCCTACTCATCCTTTACCACACTGAGATATAAAATATATTACTCATGCAGTTAGCTAAGAGTAATTATCTGTATGATAACATTATAAATATAACAGACAAAACCATAAGCAATTAACACTGTTATTCATATTTCCTATAAATACAATAAAAGTCACAAACTAGTTTTATAATTATTCCTAATTCATGTCAGATTATCTGGGGGTTTAAAATCCCACCCGTCACTGTCATAGATAATCAATTTCCACTTGTAACTCAGATTTCCAGTAATGAAGAACTTAGTGGGTTTCATTAAATTTCTGGTCTCTCTCAGGTTTCAGTATATACATCTACCCTTAGGAGAGTGTATTTTTGTTACTATTATTATTTTGACTACAAAATTGAGGACTGGGTTAGCCAGGAGATGGGCATGTGAAGAAGCTTCCTCAGGAAGAAAATTTGTGTGTGATTCTGAGGTTGTTCAGTCTGCCTGTTCTGTGCACCTCATCTTCTGGTTTGTAAACTGCATCACCCCAGAGGAGATCAGTAGTTCATAGACTGAAATTCACCCTTTAGTATTGTTTGGTCTTGATTTTTTAATCACTTTAAAATCTAGTTCTGAGGCCTTCACACAACTTGAAGTGTATGCTGGGGCTACCTGAAGGCATTAAACAGTGCCCTGACATAAGTAAGGGAGAATAACACAACTGAGGTAGCCAGCCTTTATATGTTGCACCAGGGAGAAGGCAAGCACAACTTATACATCTCAGGAAATCAAGCAGTTTTAATGAAGAGAGGACTTCAGTATATAGCAATAAGCTGCAGCCAGGACCAAGTGGATAGCTATCCGCAAATCATATTCCTTGTCTCCATTCTGTTTAAGCTGTTATCTCTGTGTTAGCTGTGCAGAGAAATGATCTTCTTCAAATGATTTTTTTTATTTTCTGTCTTCATCTGACCCTCAGTCCATCCCCTAGTCCAGTCCATCCAACCTAAGAAATCTCCCTGAATTAAAAACAAGATCTCAAAGGATAGGAAAGATGATAAATCTCTGTAAGCTCACAGTTCTCCATGGGTATTTTTCTTGTGCCAATGATTTCCACTACCTTGATAAAACAATGCATTAATAAAGCAATGATATGAAAAGAGAGCATATTGGCATTCCAATAAACAGAAATGAAGAATAAATATTATAGTTCAATATATTACAGAATTAAAAACTAGGAGCCTTTTGGAAAACAAAAATTGTAATGTGAAGAGATAAAAAGATGAGTTTCATGGTGACTGCCTGAGTCAAAGAAAGAATTTTGGCCTGAATCCTGCTTTTAGTTCTGCATCTACAAGAATGGGGCCTTTCCTATTGTATTCAACACACCCAGGATTTCCAAGAATTTGTCTCTGTGATGCATGATTATTATTTCTTCTTTTAAATATAGATTCCATTGTGGCTACTTTTTTAAAGACTGTTTATCTATGAGAGCTGATCTTACCTACAGAGGCTTTCTACACTCCAGTCTGAGCACATCTATTCTGGCACAGCAGCCTTGTGATGATGCAGTGAGGGGCCTTTCTGTCAAGTTGGTTATGTTTTTTTCTCCTTGAACATTAATCAAGCCAACAAAAGCTGTCTTCTGCAGCACAGCTCAATTAGCAAGGGAGTATGATTATTTTCACACTTGCAGTTGAAATGACTCCGCTGACAAAACTCTGCATTGCAGGTCAAATTTGAAAAACAGCTGAGGGATACTGTATAACTGATAATAAATAATACATGCTCTGAAAGCCATTGCAAGTTATTTAGTTTGTCAGATTTAATGGGACTTAGCTGTCCCATGATGGATTTTCACTCTTCCTGACAATCCAGTTCCTGTGCAGTGTGCATAACAGTGCCTGATAGGAACAAAATAGACACCATTATAATGAGTTAATACAGTACCATTTGCACAGTGTGCATTTATGATTGCAGTCAGTTCTAAGCTGCCAAAGAGAAATCGCAAAGCTGTAAGCAAGTTTGCTATTCACATTATAAGCACTGTCTCAGCAGCTTCCGTGTGTACGAGATAGGCAGCATTTCTTAAAGTCCTTTCCCACAGGCACCTCTAAATAGATTCTGCAGGCATGGTCCAGAGAGACTGGAAACAAGCCACCTCCAAGCTAGAAGCTATGTAATGCTGCTGTCAATGGCAAAGCTAATAATTCTGTGAGAGCATATCAACTTGGCCTCAACAATGTGCTAAAAACATCAGCATGGCTCCCAGTTGACTTAGAACGTGATGAGAGTGAGTTCATACCTGTCTGTAAAAGAATGTAAGGATGTCTATATCTCTGGAGAACAAAATGCTCACTGAATCTTTCACAATGTACTGTGAATGTTTAGGACATACTGAAAATCAGGGGTTCTGCCAGACAGCTGGGTAGTCCTTTGTGTATTTTGGCATTCATTACAATACAAACAGCTGGAATAAATTCTATTACAGATGGAGCTATATATGCTATTAAAAGACCTTTGGTTTGAGGTCCTGAGATTATGCAAAGTTCAATTGCTTACAAGGAGATTTTCCTATATCTGGTATTTGCACAATGCAATTTCTTTGGAAAATTTCAGACCTAATGATTCAGACATTTCTGAGAATAAATCCAGGGATTCACATTGTTTTGCCAATATTAAAGTCCTGTCAGCGTTTTCATTCAACGTTCTGTTTTCTCCAGGTTTTCTCTGCAGGAGTTTGACCTTTATTTGGCGGGGGTTTTTTTTATTTTTTTTTTTTTGGTTTGGGAAGAGTCTTGCCACCTAATGAAAATACATCTGAATGGCCAGTGAAAAAACATAGTTTCAGATTGCACATACTACTAAAGCCTCATTAGAAAACTAACTAAAATCCATAAAGATCCTAACATCACTAAATACCCAGACCTCTTGCAGCTCCTCAGACTGACCAAACTGCATATGTGCCGTTGCTCCTCTTTCTTCGGTGTGTACTGAGGGACTAGAACATAGAGAAGGAAACTCTCCTCTGTACTCAGGAGGGAAGTAGCTTCATCTAGTTTTACTGATTAAAATCTTAGATGTCTAGTCCTTAAAAATTACCAGTGTTCACTCTATAAAGACACTACTGAGAATTTTTTCTTTCTGAAATTCGCATCTTCAGATGAAACACATATAACCCTATGAAGAGAACTACTGTCCTCCAGTAACTAGAAAGTTAATCTACCTATCTAGCTTAGACTATATGTCTAATTTTTTAATAGTTATGGAAAAGCAGGATGGATCTCACTTTGGATAAGCCTTGCTTATTCTGAAAATTGAAGGGAATGGTGAGGTTGTAACTAAAGACTATTTTATAACACAAGAACAAGAGGCCATCAATGGTGATTACACAGACAGAGTCACTTCTTCCATTCCTGTCTTCTGGGATCTTGAAACTCTGATCTCAGCAGTGTTCCTCTAAATTGTTCTTGCATGGGTAATACAGCTCCTGCTGCTGGGCATGCTTACCTTCTGATGACTACTATATGTTATCAGTCAAAAAACATGTTTAAGTTTATAAATGCGTTAAAAAAGCTTTCTTCTTCTGAACAGTGTTCTTTTTAACTTTCGTTCAGTTACACCTACATTGGAATTGGGTGCCACATTATCTCAGTTCCTAGATCTCCACTGCCTCAGGAACCTTTTCCTAGCATCTGTTATTGCTGAACTTTGAAAAAACAAATACTCAATACACTATCAATTATTACTCAAACCCTGTTGTACAGTATGTTCATATTATGACATAAACATTCACTTACAGCAATTTTGTACCTTCAGAGATTTTGCTTAACCTCCACAATGCATTTTGTATTTCACCTAATACAGAAAAAAAGACTGTTTTTCCCCTGTGTTTCCAGTTGCCCAGTGCTGAGGAGGATGCTGGGTGGTAGGACACCACGTGCCTAAGTCCCTCAATTTGAAAAATAACACTGCTCCTTATAAAAAAATAGAACATGGCAGTCAGGGCTCCCCATGTAGATTTGTCTCTGTGTAGAGTTGGCCGTGTGGAGGTGTCCCATGAAGAGTTAGTCCACAAAGAATTGGCTGCTCCTCAGAGTTGGTTGCAGAGAGTAGCCCCTTTATCTGTCTACTGGCTACAAAAGGAAAACCTGTACACATCTGTAAAGGTCTTGGGTGCATTAATAAGCTTTACTAACCCTGCTCAGCAGCCCCAGGGCCTCCCTTAACCCTGCCCATGGGCTCAGGATCCCCATTTCAGGCCAGCCCTGGGCTGCTGGTCTCTGCCTCAGTGATGGCACAAGCTTGCTTGTCTCCAGCTTCCCAGATCACTGACCTGCTTGGTCACATCATTGCCCTCAGCTCCTGGATGCCTGTCCCTGGGGAAGCATCTGAACCTTGCTGCTATCTGATAGTACCTTCTGGTGGCCTGAGAAACACCTTCCTGACATTGATAGGTTTCTGATAATACCATATTCATGTATATGTGAGCCAGTGATTTTGAAAGACTGACTTTCGTATTAGTATCTGTAAATATTAAAAATTATCATAATTTTAATAAGAATCTCATTAAAAATATTTGTTGTTCCCTCAGACTCTCACGGACTGCATTCATTTTCTGAAAAAATATGGCTTCCAATTAAGAAAATGATGAGATGCCAGATTATGAATATTGTAGAAGCCTAAATCAGAATCTAAATGTCTAAACACTTGCTAACCATAAGGCAAACAAATTCCTTGTGATATTTTGAAACACAATACATTAAGTTCCACATTGCCAAAACTGTTCTTCCAAAAACTATTCTGCTAAAACTCCTTCTCCAAAATTAACCAAACCTAGTTGAAGGTGTGGTTAATTATCAGGTATTTGTATGTTTAGGCTCCTTTAGGTAAAGGGAAGGGATGACTCTTTTTCATTAATGTGGAGAACATTTATAATTTTTTTAAAAAATTACTGTGGGGTTTTTTTGGGTTGAGTAAGGCAGCTGTTCAGGGCATCAGCTTAGAAGAAAAATTAAATTTGGTCTAATTTTTAAATCATAGAAAAACAAAAACATGTAAAAAGCCTCTCAGATGGAAAACTGATGGTGTTGATTTGAACCAAATGTTCTTGTGTTTGTTTCTTAATTTGTTTCCTTTGTGGGAAAAAAATCTTCATTTTCTATCCAGCAAATAGAATTTTAGCAATATGGCTAAAAAGGAATTTAATCTTTCTGAAGGGTTGCTAATGTGTGTAGAATAAATATCACATCATCCCCCATCACAACCTCCCTGCCTCATTAGGGAGACATGCTGCGGACAGCATCTTGGCAAACTCATTAAGAGTTTCTTGTTGCAATCAAATTTGTCCTGTCCTTAGTTGCCAGGCACACTATAATATGGAGAACAAAACCTTGTAATTGTTCTACCTCTTTTTTTTTTTACTGAATGCACCATCTTTGTTTTACAGGAACCATCCTCAAAGGCCAGTGGAGTGTAAAAATGCTCATGCTGAAAAGAATTTTGTTAGTCAGTGCTGGACATAGATTAGCGTTATTTCTTTCAAATTGCCATGCTGTAACTTTGAGTGACAAAACAGAGATGCAGGCAGGCAGTAGCTTTTGATTTTCTCTGTGCTATGAAGTGCAGAAAACCACAGCTCTATGTCTGAAGAACTCGGAAACATACAGGGATCTGTCCGTGGGATACCTGAACTCTAGGTTAGTGTAATCATTGTGCATGACTACGGGTGACATAATACTCCTGGAACCTTTCTGTATCTCAGGCATATCAATGCGGATGCACCTAAGAGTCAATTTCCACAATGTGGGTCAGTAAAAACTGCCACTATGGGTGTGGTCCTGAGGAGCATCAGAACTGGAATAAGAGAGGACAGACCAGATGGTCAGAACTGGGGAAGAGCTGGAGGAATGAAAATGAACAAAGGAGGCTGAGGTAAGAGAAAAGAACCAGAGATGAGAACTGGAAGACAAAAGGGAGAAGGAAGCTCTCCTTTTTTCAAGCACAGCAAGTAATCAGCTCCACTCTCTGTGGAAATGAACCTTCTATTTAGAGTCTTAAAGTCTAAAAGCAGTCATCTCCTGGTATTATTAGGTACATGTTTTCCATAGCGCCTTCAATCTAGAGATTTTAAAGAACAGTATGAGATCAATGTTGAGCCAAAATTTAAGTTCTCAGCATTTTAAGAACAAATATTTGCACACGATGAGATGAATATAAAAGATTAACATTTTCCTGTGAAGCATATATAAATTCAGTTAAAACCAACAACTTTCTATCTCGTGCATGTATGTGTGAAGTCCAACAAGTTGAGAAGAAACAGAGCATTTTATTTATATTCATTGCACAGCACAAAGTAAACATAAGAATAAATAATGGAAGAAGATATTGTTAATATCTTGCACTGGAAGAACTTCAGAAAGCATGTGTACAGAGTTTTTTTCTTGAATACTATGAATTTTAACTTGATAGTTTTCAGAACTGATGATTTGCATGACTTGAAGAGAGATCACTAGCCAAATGCAATTAAGGTATAAATTTGTAGAGAGGAGCCAGAAGAAATCAAAGCTAATAGACACACTCTCATTAATTTCTCATATGTGAAAGAATCAAACCTAAGAACAAATACATTGACTTTGAATCACTACTCAGTTGCAAACAAATTAATTCCTCTCTGTATATTTGAAATCCTTTAGTTAATAATCAGCATATGCTGGAAAGCAATATGATGCAATGATAATAAGAACTATTTTAAAAATGAAAATCTAATATGAAATTTATTTTTACAATATCTGTTTACTAAATGGAGTCCAGACAGCAATACAAAAAATGTTTCTTTTCCAGACAAATCTGAATTTGTCCCCATATGTTGTATTATTGCTTACAAACTGGGCATAATGGAATATAAATGCAACTATGGAAGAATTCAAATGTCTGCTTACTTGGCCTGATACATACTTTTAAAATAAATTCTAAAAATGAAAGCTGTTACACATTTTATTGACCATTTATCATTTTAAATTGGTTTCAAAGACATATTCTAAGTATAATATTAGCAAAAATTACATTGTAGAATAAATATACAATTTTCATTTTGATACACTGAATTTTGTAAATCATAAGTAATGAGAAAAAAACAATATTGATCTTCCTGGTTTGCTTGAATCACTAATTTAAACTGGTTTTTCTCTTAAAAGCATTCCTCTGAACTCCTTAGCTATGTCTGGATACAGTGACTGATTGTATGACGTTAAAAATTTCATGGCATTTTTACTTGGGGAAACAATAACTTTTGGTTTCTTTATCAAATACTGCAGATAAAATACTAATACATTTGAAGAACATGATAATACTTCACTTTTTGTTATATGTTTGATATTTCACTAGCTCTGAACTTGAAAGGGCTACCTCACATCTCAAATGTAACAGTTGACAATGTACATACTGCCTGAGGGCTGGAAAGGAAAATAAAATTTCTTTGCACAAAACTGCCACTGAATGTTTATCTAAACTTGTTTCACTTGGCACTACAACAGATAAGAAAACTGTGGCAGTAAACCACCAAGATTGCACTAAGGGAATGATACATAACAGTAAAGGTCTGGGAAAATGCTGTTTTTCGTTCTGCAGATTAATAGCTGGTATGTTCTAGGTCCACAAAGTCTATTTCCTGACAGGAGGCTCTTGAAGGAAGCTCAGAACCAATAAACAGAAAGCCTCCACTAAAGAATACAGTGCACTGCCTATAGGAGCTGTTCATAAAGTTAACTGGCTGCCTAATTCATCGGGACTGTACATGACAATAGCTAAAGACATAATATTACATGCTTTGTCATATACCTCTATTTTTTTTCTCCACCTTTAACACCTCACTACAAGATGCAGTGGCATTAGAGTGATGATGCCTTCAATCTGTAATCTCTCTCTTCCAACAGGTAAGCAGACATATCAAGGATATCTGTTATGTTCTTTCTAAATTATTTTTTGGGTACACAAGGTCTTCACAGACAAGACACTAGGCATGCAAATTGCTGATCAAATGTAGGTCAGCATTGAATTTAATAAGAGAGACCAAATGAGATTTAAACTCAGAGATCCTTACAGTCAAAAGACACCAAAATAAGGGGGGAAAGGGAAAGATAAAACACTAAGGACTCTCCAGACTCTCCAAAGCAATGAAAATGTATCTGTTGCCATAAGCAGATTAAATCCTACTGTTTATTGGCAAATAAGTAAGATACAGAATCATACTATAAGGAGAGATTTGAATGATAATTATTTTGGTGTGAGTTGTCAGTTTTTCTTTTTCTTAGCAAAAGAAAGGAAGTTTCTGGAAACATCAACATGTTTATAGAATCACTTCTTGTTACCCTCTATATTTCCTGTACTCCTTACATATTGCTGTTCTGTAGCCTTTCTGATTAGATTCCTATGTACCCATGCCATTTTTTTCAGACTCATCTTCACTCATCTGACAGTTTCCTATTGCTGTATTCCTTTTTCTTCTCTTTAAGAGTTCATTATTTTGTTAAGATGATTATTACCACTCTTCTGTCAGCCTTGGAGGTGCAAACTGTGGAGTGCTTATCGGAATGTCTTGCAGTTCTCATCATTAGATCCAGGTCCAACATGGGTATGGGTAATTAAAAAAAAGAATATGATCTTTCTCAGAATTGCTGGATATTACCAAATTAAAGCAAGGGGGAAAGGGTGTGTATTTACAAAAAATAGTTTGAAGTTTAAATGTACTTTTGCTCCCATTCCTGACCACAAATCAATTACTTGCTAACATGGCTGTTAACCATGTAGAAAAAAAGATAGATGTACCCAAATAGCAACGATCCTCCAGTGCTAACCTACAATTTCCTCAGATATTCAGAAACAAGAGTTGTTGCACAATAAGCTGTAAATGAATACATGCTAGTCACTAGTCCTTTGTAGTTGTAAGAAGGATAAACCTCAGAGTCGAAAGCAAATGATTACATCAGTGATGCTGATATAGAAGTTCAAACCTGGTGATTCCATGCAGGCTTGGGTGTAGTCAGATGGAAGGGTCTCATTCACTAGCATGCTTAGTCACTGACACAAAGAATCAGTGCTTCACCGGGGAGTGAAGCACTTGTTCTGACATTAAAATCTCTTTCCTTGTTCCCTTTTGACCATTCAGTTAGGTTAGTCAGAGACAGTGGTGAAAGTTACTGATTTAACCTGGGCAGTAAGTTCAGCATGGGCACAGTTTAGATGTAAGAAACTGGAGTGCCCTAGTGCCTTGCAACATCTGTACTGGCAGGTGGGGCCAGCTCTGAGATGACAGTGGTAGCAAAAGCCATGTGGCAGTAAGGAAGAGCATCAGGAAGCCTCATTGGTGGCTTCTGCGCTGGGCCAGAAGGCCTGTGGGGGTGATTTCTAACCACCTTGCCACTCACAGTTCTTGCTCTCTTGTCCTCACCCAGTGGTAGCTGCCTGCTGCACCCTCATACCAAAAACCAGGCCTGCACTCTCACACAACAGCTACATGAGTTCTACATATACTTAGTTCCTCATACCTGTCTTTTACTCAAGACACACACAGTGTGGTTCAAAACACAAGACCTGGCCCAGTTCTAACTTTCAGATCCACCGCTATTGTCCTTACCCTTGCAAAACTCTCATTTACATAGCAGTGGTCTGGAGACTGAAGCACAAACCAGCTGAGACAGGAAGGTGCCACTGGAGATGTCTGGTCCAAACCTCTGCTCGGAGCAGGTCCAGTCAGGTTTTAAATATGTCCAAGGATGGGCCCTCCACAGACTCTTTGGGCAGCCTGTTTCAGTGTTTGACCACCATCACTGTGAGATAAACATCCCATCAGATATTTATACACATGGATAAGATTCCTCTGAGTGGTCCCTTCTCCAGGATGAGCAGTCCCAGCTTTCTCAGCCTCTCCGTGTACGACGTGTTTCAATTCCTCAATCACCTTCCTGGCCCTTCACCAACCTCTTTCCAGTAAATCCATGTCTGCCTTTTAATGTGGAGAATAGAGGCAGACCCAGCAATCCAGACATGACTCACCAGTGCTGAGCAGAGGGGAAGGAGTACCTCTCTCCATCAGCTGCTGATGACACTTTGCCTAATGCAGACCAAGATGCTTTGGGCTGCCTTTACTACAAAAGCACACGGCACATGGCATGGTCAGCCTGGTATCCACCAGGACTCCCAGGTCCTTTTCTGCCTAGATACTCTCTGGGAGGTCAGTTGTACAGAGTTACTCCTGCCCAGAGGAAGGATTTGTCATTTCCCATTGTTCAGCTTATGGGCACTTACGCTGGCCCATCTCTTCAGTCTGCCATTGTCCCTTTGAATGACAGGACACCCATCCGATCTATCAGTCACTCATCCCAAGAGACATATTCTGCCAAGAAAAGAAGAGACATCTTCTGATAAGCATTTTATAGAATTGTAGCACAAGAAAGGATTTTGTCACCATTGTATCATGAGTAAATTCAAGACACATATTTGAAAGACCATACAAAATAAATGTGATTCTCCTTAGACTTTTGTTAACAGTCAGAAGGCACATAGTGCTACACCTTATAAGATCATGGCAGTGGAATTCTGACAACATAGAGTGATGAAGTGCTAAGTAATTCAATTTCCAGTCATTTAAATTTATGCTTTATTTCATACTTGGGATATTTGCTCCTTCTGCATGCTCACTTTGTTGCTAAATGTGTGCATCAAATATATATTAGAGAAAGCACAACAGGGTTTGAGAAAAAAAAAGCACTGAAAGGATGCTATTTTGCTGAAATGTTCTGGAGAGACACTATAAACCACAGAAAAGAAATCTGAGTTGCTTGTGATGTTACAGAGACGCTAAGATTGCTTGAGCACTCCTGTTAAAAATAGTTGCTTATCTATTTTTTATAACAAATAGACTTTTAAAAGCTTTGCATGGTGTCATAAAATAAAAGGTCATTCATCTATCTCCTCTTCTTCCTCTCTTCTGAAAAGAATGGAAATATACTCCAAACTCACAGGGTAGACAGAGTGAATCCAAAATCATTTATTTCCACAAACATCTCAAATTTTCGTAACAGTTGTCAGGCTCTCTTTTAAGAATTCTGTTATTTCATTAGCTATTTGTTTTTCCTTTAGGATGTTAGTCTAAATATTCTCACACTCTCTTCTTTTGAGAAACAAAGCTGCTCAAGCCCTGATTAGGAAGTTGCTTATTTTATTGCCCCAGTAGGGATTTAGGTACATAATCTTCAGTTCCAAGGTTTACCACTTTCTTAAATAACTTGCAGATTCATGTCATAAAATATTAGTCGGTTTGGGTTGCAGATTTGTAGGCAAGAACTACTCAGTCAAGGCACCCAGTTTGTATTTAAATATTTTCATTTATTTGTTTCCTTTTCTTTCCACCTTTTTTGTCTCAAAAACTCAGGAAAAAATTGTGATATATAAATGCTCAAGATCAGAAAAATAATTACAGCACTTTCGCAGGACACATGGAGGCCATCAATCAGACAAAAATATACACTATAAAACCGATGGTATAGGACTTACATGAATCACAGAATCACAGAATCACCGGGTTGGAAGAGACCCACCGGATCATCGAGTCCAACCACTCCCACAAAACACTAAACCATGTCCCTCAGGACCTCGTCCACCCGCAACTTAAACACCTCCAGGGAAGGCGAATCAACCACCTCCCTGGGCAGCATATTCCAGTGCCTAATGACCCTTTCCGTAAAAAACTTCCTCCTAAGGAAGCATCCTGCTTTCCTTACTGCAGTTTAGAGACTATGAGTACACTCACAATTATGTTGTAATATTTGGCTTTGATCAATAGCACACGTGTGTGATCTACAGCAATTCAGGGAATACCTTCACAGAAGCAAAATAGTACTGGAATGCAACTGGAACACACATTAAAACCTGTCAGCATTTGGGAAGGGAGTGCAGCAAATAATAAAGTAATTTCTGAAAGTACAAAGATGTGAGTGGTCAGTCACTCAGAACATAAACATCCAATGTCACAGTGCTCAAATAATAAAGGATTATTAAAAAATCTAAAATATTTGAATCAAGTTAATATATTACACAGTGATATTTAAATGCACTTGAAAATAGCCCAAGTGTAAAATTCATGAGTGTGATGTAAATTCACATAATGCAGCACGCAACTGCTTAGTGAACCCTGTCTCCTGATGTGAAAATTTTGCAAGGCAGTGCTTCATTTCAGAAGCAGGTAAAGGGGTCATTACGAGGCAACACACTCGTCTCCTTTGGAACATCACTCATTAATGCTGCTATTACAGACCAGACCACCCTAAAGAGAAGCCGATTTAGCCCCACTTGTGTAAGAGGAATACTGCTCCAGTCCAAGATCTCAAGGCAAAGGAATTGAAGGGGAGAAACAGCTGAATAGGCTGGAAAATATTGTTCTGTTCCCCACTGTTCCCCACAGCAGTTATTGATTTTTTTGGTGCCATCAGAAGTTTCAGAACTAGATGGCAAAACAAGATGAAGGGATAAAAGCAAGAGGGAAAGTTTGTGCTCTTTTCCTGTTATCAGACTAGCCCTGTCAGTGCTGAAATTTGTCATTTGTCAGTAGATGAGAAAAAGTCATAGAGTAATGAGGACACTGGATCTGTGTCAGCTGTACTTCAGAACCTCTTAGTTTTACCTTTGTTTGCTTTATTTGATGATGAAGACATAGTAAACCAGTTACATTTCTGTGAAAGTGTAGCATTCAAGGAAATGCTCTAGTGTAAGGCACAATTCAGCTAGGCTAACACAATGCACAATAAACAGGAAAACTTAATATGTGAGTCTGAAAGACAGCACCCATAGAAAACCTGCACTGTACCTGGCTGTAAATGATAGTTTATATGTTTCCCCTTTGCTTGTTTCAAGGAAGTCCTGTCTTTCAACGTATCTTTATTTTTATCGTTTTATACATATTAAAAAGACTTTGTAAGACACACTTTCTTTACATGTGTATGCCATGCCTAAATAGAAGGTACATTTTTCCAGTAAAGAGTAGTAGCATAGTTATTGTCCTAGACACAACTCTGCTTCCTCCTATTTTTTTAAGTCTTGTCAGTTCTTTTATTGAGATTGGTTTCAGACTTCTATGTCCATTCATCTGGAATCCTTGTATTTCCCACTCCTTGTCCTGCTCCTACACTGCGTGTTAATGATAATTATTTCACATTAGAAAGGTCTGGCTGTGTTGTCACTTTTGTACCTCTTCTCTTCAGGAAATTAGGAGTAGCCATCTTGAAGGTACCCTGGAGTTACAAGACTATGGCATTATTAAAAAAAGCAAATAACTGCTTACTTTTGGAGATAGAAGCAGATACTACATAAATTTCAAAATTAATTACATTCCACAACACAAGTCAGGAAGAAAGTGAGATCTAAGACTTCCTTATGAAAACTGAGTAATTCAGCTTAACAGCAGGTTAAGAACTTTAGGTGGTAGGTAGGTTTACTACTGCTGTTCCAGTGAATACTTAGTTGTTTATACAAAGTAAGGCATCTCCAAGAAGTGGGACCCAAATGTTTCCCCATCTCATTTATGGAAAGGAGAAGGGCAGAGATCTCAATTTGTTTTGAAAAATCTAAGGAAAGTATCTAAAAAGCAAATCTATTACCCATATTAATAACTCTCTCTCTCTCTCTCTGGAAAAACAATCTTGGAATGAAGATACTTCTCCCACTTTAAATTTTATTAAACTATAACATTAAAAATTATTCCTTTCTGAAGAGAAAGTCTACATAAATGCAAATTTTCCCAATGAGTTCTACTTGGGGCTTTTACACCTCCACTCCTTTCAGCAAGGCTCAATGACACATTGCCCTCTTCCAATATAGCTGTGATATTTTTTATTCTTTGTTCACAGAGTCTTTTTTACCTTTTCCATTGCCCTTTTGAGCTTTTGGCTCTGAGACTTCACAAACAAACTGTGTAATGTGTCTGGAATCAAGGAAGAAAGTACTGCACAATTACTAAGTTAAATATTGTCCTTTACTCCTTATAAAGAGGTTTTTCATCTACTGCCTTTCCTGGTTATTTTGCAACCACTTGCTATTAAGTTAAATAGATATGGTTAAATACTACATATTCAAACAACCCGTGGCAAACATTCATAAACTATTACAGAAAAACTCCCCGCCTTCCAAATAAAGGCGGATGCAACGGTGTGAGCCTGTCTCCATTGTTCCATCAATCTGCAGGGAGATTGTTAAATTCCAGCATCCACATAGCTTGCACCCATCTGAGACTTTCATTTACTCCTTAAAGACAAATTTAACAATTTTCAAAACTTATCCTTTCTCTGTAACAGAGTTTCTGAGTCAGATTTCATGTCCCTTTTTGCCTATACTTATTAGGTGCCTTTGACATAGACTCACCGAGTGTATTTTTCTTTATTTTGCTTTTCTTAACATTTCAAACAGCTTTCCACCACAAAAACTGTATTTTTGCTGTATTTTCTTTCACATTCACCTGCCTCCTAATGAATCTGAGCTTCCACAAAAATTGCTGAACAGCCCATTCCCACAGATATTTTAGGAGTAGTAGCCACAGGTCACTCTCTGGTGTTCTTCTTTAGGCATTGCCTACACATATGCCTTTGAATTTTCCTCCTCTTTTCTTCAAGTGGTGCATGTCTGTTTCCAGACTTCCAGGAGTCTGCAAGATGCTCATGGGAGAATGTCAGAGGTGTATGGAAGAGTTAAGCAGTTCCCCACAAATGAATTTCAAGGGAGTGTTTGGACACTGAAGCTCTTGCCTCTCACCTCATCATTACAATGGATTGCAGTCTGCCATTCTGCCTGCCATGTGAACCAAGGTAACTGGAAGACATCAGACTGGTGCCTTTGTTGATGGGAATAACAGAAAATGGGGATCCCTGGAAAGTGCTTTGTTGTTAGGCATCATGACATTAGAATCAGGTGTCAAGACATTCAAGAAAATGTTATGACCTAGACTCAGAAACGCCAACCTCAGCAGCATTGGGATTAGAAGTCAAATCCAAGTTTCTTGACTTGGCCTTTCACACACCATAGGCTCCAAATGCTACAGCAGCCTATGGTCACACCTCTACATAAACAGTTGCTTCCCTCTCTTCATGCTTTCTAATTACAACTGCAATTTGCCAAATTATTTCCAGGTTACAGTCAACTATGAGGAAAAGACATGAAGGAGGATCCAGAACAGCTGTTGTTTCGTGTAGTAGAAGGGAAGAGGCTGAGATAAGGACAGTGGACTGTCTCTGTTACAGTCTTGTGAGAGGGCCAGGATGAGCCACTGGATATTCCCACTCTCACTTCCTAGCAGGCCTATAGCATCACATGTACCTGCATCAGGCTGTGGCAGGTAGGAAGATAAATTCAATGTTTTACATGAAATTTGGTCCAAATCACATACAAGAAGATGCAAATAGTCAGATAAGACCACCCTGAAGAAGGTATGTTACACTCCAGCAATCTAATGGAGCTTGCCGCTATCTTTTGTTTATGTCATGAAAGTTACAAGTGGTATTATTTTTGTACAAACACGTGGCCATTATTCTGAAGAATACTCCAGTCTAAAATATAGACAGTTTATACAATTTCTACCTTTTCCATCACTTATTTAGTGAAATATTTCTAGAGTTGCAGCTGATTCATAAAATGCCCTTTCATGTTTGTTGTGTTTAAACTTAATCAGCAACTGTATATTGAGTTACAAAATATTTTCATTTTAGAAAATAAATAAATACAGTTATCTGTATTTCAAAAGCAGCTACAATCCCATATTTTAAAATATTTCTCTTTTGTTCTCAATGTATTTTGACCTTCTCTGAATGCCATCTTCGTAGTACTGTTCATAGTCCTAAAAAGTACTATGAACATAAGCAATAATAGCATCTTTATCACTAATGCAACTGTTATTGGATGTAAACAAAGAAACATTTCCTTTGGAAAAGTGAAATCCTGCTGAAGTGTATCAGTATTGCATGTAAATTTTCATATTTTCACCTTTAGTTTTGAATTGTTATCAGCAAAACTTGAGCACCTCTTGAAACATCAGACTTCTAGCATCTGAAAGTCATACGGTCTTCATCATGCTAGCTGGGCAGCCCTTAAAACCTCACTGTTCTCTTGGCAGATGTTTTACTCCTTTGGCTACAAGCAAGGGGCAACTGAAGCAACTTGGAGTAACTTTAAAACAATTTTATGTTCTTCCCAAATTGAAACCAGGTCAGTGTGGCTTAGTGTTCAGGACAAACTAAAATGCCTGGTGATTGTTGTCAATTATGAAAATCGCTAATAACCCTGAGGTTATTTTTGCAACCAGGGATTGTTTGAGCTTAGAAATGACACAGAAATAGCCTCTTTTGTCTCTGCAGACAGCTGAAAGTTCATGCCACTTACAAAGGTGATAATTCTCAAGACATCATATGGATTTACAACGTTTCCTTGTCGAAAAGGTTAAAAAAATGTCATAAGCATGTAAGTATCCACGTTAAAATATATATATCTTACTGTGATGAAAGTAAGGCAAAATGAAACATGAAAATTGTTTGGGACATTCTTTATTTATTCTCTAGTCAGTCTTTGTTTGTATGGTGTGTCTCTGCCTTCTCAGACTTTCAACTCTGAGTAAGCATTATACTGCTAGTAATGTTGTATAATACAGAACATAATACAGTTTTATAATTTGCAAAGCCCCATTCCTACTCTCAACTTTGACTTTTGACTTATAGTCTTGAGTTGATAAAAATCAATGCTTTAAACAAATAAATAAAACCATATTTATGTAGANTTCATATTTTCACCTTTAGTTTTGAATTGTTATCAGCAAAACTTGAGCACCCTTTGAAACATCAGACTCCTAGCATCTGAAAGTCATACGGTCTTCATCATGCTAGTTGGGCAGCCCTTAAAACCTCACTGTTCTCTTGGCAGATGTTTTACTCCTTTGGCTATAAGCAAGGGGCAACTGAAGCAACTTGGAGTAACTTTAAAACAAATTTTTGTTCTTCCCAATTTGAAATCATGTCAGTGTGGCTTAGTGTTCAGGACAAACTCAAATGCCTGGTGATTGTTGTCAATTATGAAAATCGCTAATAACCCTGAGGTTATTTTTGCAACCAGGGATTGTTTGAGCTTAGAAATGACACAGAAATAGCCTCTTTTGTCTCTGCAGACAGCTGAAAGTTCATGCCACTTACAAAGGTGATAATTCTCAAGACATCATATGGATTTACAACGTTTCCTTGTAGAAAAGGTAAAAAAAAGTCATAAGCATGTAAGTATCCATGTTAACAATATATATATATCTTACTGTGACAAAAGTAAGGCAAAATGAAACATGAAAATTGTTTGGGACATTCTTTATTTATTCTCTAGTCAGTCTTTGTTTGTATGGTGTGTCTCTGCCTTCTCAGACTTTCAACTCTGAGTAAGCATTATACTGCTAGTAATGTTGTATAATACAGAACATAATACAGTTTTATAATTTGCAAAGCCCCATTCCTACTCTCAACTTTGACTTTTGACTTATAGTCTTGAGTTGATAAAAATCAATGCTTTAAACAAATAAATAAAACCATATTTATGTAGACAATGTTAAATTTTCTGTTTAGTTGAACCATTCATTACATTTTATACAAATTTTGAGGGCATTATTGAAATACTTCATAATTAATTGGAATTAGTTCTTCAGGATAGCTTTGACTATCAGTTCAGTAACACATTGGAAAGACTGTCTTCTGTGAAGTCTTTTGTTAAGATGACCTTATACTAAACACCAACGGAGGGTTCAGAAACCAAGAAAACTGTGAACTAGGAAAGACATATCACACATAATACTAACTACCATCAACCACCTTACCTTTTTCTTTCTTTAAACTTGATAGTGACTCTGATGGATTCAGCAGCATATGGTATTTTTATGGGACGTACTGGTGGCCATTTGTTTTCACAGGCTGAGTAAACTTTCAAAGAGCATAAGTATTTTGTCTCTCATTGCTTCAAGAGATTTTAGTTTCTAGGTAATTTTTTTCAAAGCACTGCCAGACACATTAATGCAATTTCTTTTGTTTAAATTCTCACAGTCTTAGTGTCAGGTCTCAGTTGACATATATGGGAGCATTAACTTTTAATTATAGGTCAAGTTCCATTAAAGAAGTTGAGACATGTCTGAACTATTGCAAACTGTGTCTCTTTTTTCTGTTCCCTAAACATCCACATGACTCTACTATTACCTCATACCTTTTCCCAATGATGTCAGTTGTCTGTTAGTATAAAATTCAAGGTAAAAAATACTATATAGCATAGTAATCCACTCAAAATTGAAGCCACAGAGCACTGACTGTGAAGGCAGCAGTAATCTGAACTTCAAAAACCACTGCATATTTATAGGGAGCTTCACTTCTATTTTCATGAAATAAATGGTATTTCACACTCCACACCACTTAGACCTCAATTTCTCTTCTGGCAAGCCAAGCTGTTATTTTTGTGAATCGTTCCTAAGTCATTTATAACCAGGCCACTGCACCGCTGACAACAGCACTTTTGAAGTCAGGTAGGGATTATTAATCTGCTGTGAATTTTCTGAGCAGCTTTATCCTCTTCTTTGTATGCATCCATTAAAATTCATAGAGAAGAAAATGAAGGTACTAGTCACAAACAAACAAACAAAGAAAAAGCAAAAAAACCCTTCGGTTTCAGAGGAAGGATCAAAAGTTGGTTAGTACCAATTCTGGACAGTGCAAAAAAAACCCCCTAAATCATCCTTAACTTCTAATGCGGATCATAAGGGTTTCAGGGTTCCTGAAATGCACCTCCTAGATCCAACAACATGCAAGGGCCCAGACCTCTAGGAAACAAGACTCACCACACCATGGGGAAAATCCTAACTTTATGCGGTTTCAGCTCTCCATCAAAGGTCACAGTTGCTGGGGATGGAGGAGGACTTCCCAACCACAGGAAAAGTCTGCTATGTCTGTAGAGACAAACGGATACAGACAAATTGTTCAGGCATGTTCAACTTGGAGAAGAGAAGGTTCTGAGGAGATTGTATAGTGACCTAAGTGACCTAAAACTAAGACACAGCTAGCAAGAAGATGTCCACAAAGTCCTAAACAAGCATAAGATGAAAATACTGAAATACTGAATGATGAACTA
>WAAB01006102.1:0-16535 GCA_013389865.1 Piaya cayana
TTTTTTCATCATCTATTATTACTTCCATTACTACAACAGAAGCAAAAGCCTTCCTGCTTTGGATATACTGATTTCTGATCTTTTAAATATTAACTAATAGCTCAAGTTTTCACTTACTTTCTAATTTCCATCTTACATTTGAACTCCTACAGCTTATATGGTTTTTCTACTGGCGCTGCTCACTAGAGCTTTTGAAGAAAAACCCACAAATGCTTTGCTCTGTATTTCTCTATATATTACAACTTGACAATAGCCTTTTTGACTTTCTTGCACCTGCCTTGTTCACATAAGGATATTACAGATCAGACAAAATACCATTAAAAAACAACAAACCAAAAAACCCAAACCAAAACCCAAACAAACTCTTGTTTGTGCAGTAAAATTTAATGTTCTGTAAAATGGATTTGAATTCATACTGCACTATTTATCACTGATACTTTTCTCACTGAAGCACAGTAGATGAGAGTACGATGCAGAAATTTTGTAGTTAGTAGAGACATTATTGAATAAATTTGTTCCATAATATAGAACCATCCAAGCTTAGCAGCCATGTCTCCATGAATTATATACATTTTTTTCAGCGTTATAAATACCAGCTCATGTCTGCTACTTGAATCCAAACAGACGTTGTGTGTCAGGTTTGCCTACAAAATGTTGAACTGCAGTTGTCTGTGCAAATAAGTTAACAGGTCTTCATATAGAAACTTGCAGCTGTGTGGACTTAGAATTTTAACTGACTGGTAAAATAATTTTGCCCCTTAGTGAATCACATACTAACTTCATGGAGCAGACAGTCCTCACCAATTTACAATATGGAAAACTGCTCTGTAGCTACCATAGAAACTATTTCTTTTGTATAGTAATATATGCATAGGGGACTACAACTTTAGATTTTCATAGAATCATAGAATCACCAGGTTGGAAGAGACCCATCAGATCATTGAGTCCAACCATTCCTATCAAACACTAAACCATGTCCCTCAGGACGTCGTCCACCCATGCCTTAAACACCTCCAGGGAAGGCGAATCAGTAAGTTGTTATTTAAAGTACCCATATACTACCTCTGTAAATACGTCCTCGTATCAAAGAAGTTATTTGATGGTACAGTCCACCTGAAATCTATATATCATCTTCTGCTTCTCTCCTAGGAACCAGCAGCACTGAAACACCCATGGCTTCAATGGCCAAATAATCAGACTGTCTCAGTGAAGAATTCAGGGCATGGATTTCAACGTTTTAAAAGCAAAAGCAGAGAACTACCAACCCAAGGTAGGCTTTTGCTGTATTAGGCATTTCAGGGCACTTGGCTTGTTTGAATGAAGTTATATTTCTAAACTTAGCAATAGGCACAGTTGTTATGATTTTTCTAACCACTTAATGGTTGACAGATACAAACTCCTTAAACAGATGTATGTAATCCTCTGATTAAGACACTTTATTTTTATCAGGTTATGGTGCACTATTATTGTCATTGGTTGCACTAATGAAAACTGGACAATCCTTACCTACTTCCATAAACTCACATTCCAGTGTATTCAGGTTCAATGTTCTGCAACTACCCTAGTCTTTCAATAGAGACGATTTAAAGTCGATTTTTCTCAGACTGCTTTTATGTCTCATGACTACAGGAGGAAGTAAAATACAATCAAGTAGCCAGTTTCCAATGAATTTAAAGAAAAAAAAATCTAACTAAAGTCTAAGGAAAAAATATCTAATATTATATATAACTTCATCTTAATAACTTTCTGACAAAGCACCCAGACATCCTAATGTTAGAGACATTTCCTACCGTTCCTCAAAGCATCCTTTAACTCCACATCCTCTTTCACTTAGGATTCTTTGCAATACCAGTCAGAATCACTTCCTAATGCGCAAAAAGACCCCAGCTACATTAATATCTGTGGAAATTTACAATACTCATTTTTAAGCAGCAGAACAAAGTCATATGCAGGGAATATTAACACTGAAAACCTTATCTAGAGAAGGGTACTAACGCCACTAATAATGCTAGTGTTATTAGTGCCCCACATTTGTATTTGCCCTGTAGAAAGAACATTAATAAGTTGTATGTTTTTCAAATACTTACAAGAACAACTGGTAGTCCTGAAACCAGTTTAAAAAAAATATTGATGAAATTAATTACTTGTAGAAAATTGATTTTCTGCTGCTTGAAGCACTAAAAAGTTAGGTCTAGTTTCTAAAGTTTTTTCTCTAGTCAGTTTGAAGTAATGGGGTAATGTGGAAATAGATAAAATAGTACTTTTATTGTGGTGCACATCAAAATAGCAAATTCTTCTGCTATTGGAAAAGATGAATTTAACAGAACTATCATAACACTGACATAATACTGTGCTTATACCATGAAAGATTTAAAATAATATAGCATACATTTTTCTTCTGTTAAATTCTATGTTTACAATGTGACTCCCACATGGCAAGTTTCCTTGCTGCAGTAAGGGGCAGGACAAAGGGGGCACATTTGAATTGATTCACATATTCACAGAATGGTTGAGGTCAAACCTCTGGAGGGCATCTTTTCCAATCCACCTGCTCAAGCAAGACCATCTAGAACTGACTGTCTGGGACTGTGACCGGACAGCTTTTGTTTATCTCCTCAGAAGGAGACTGACTCCACAGCCTCTCTTGACAACTTCTGTAACTACTCTGTTACCGTCACAATAAAAAAGTATTTCCTGAGGTTCAGATGGAACCTCGTTTATTTCAGTTTCTGCCCATTGCCTTTGGCACTGTCACTGGGCATAACTGGAGAGAACCAGGCTCCATCCTCTTTGTAACGGCCCTTCAGGTATTCGCACACAGTGTCAAAAATTCTCCTGAGCTTTCTCTTCTCCAGATTAATGAGTCATTTGTTCATTAGTAACTGCTTGTCTACATATGCCCATAGCTTACCTGCTATGCTATAAGTGGATGATTATAAGACATTCTTCATAAGAGCATAGGGTGTGAACAGTACTGCTATTCATCTCAGTAAAAATATTTTGACTACATCTAACAAGTGAATCTGCAAAAGAGGTCAGTATTTCCCACCTTAGTAGCTGATTATCTACATAGACCAGACAGATATACACACACAGTAGCATGGTAGAATTTTGAAAATATGCAATTCAGCAAGGGACAGAAGTATACTCTCCTCAAAAATTCCTTCTCCTCTGAAAATCTGTGTAACATTGCAAACCATATTTTTTTCTAAAACTCAAGTTTGTCAGTGTCTACACAGGCTTCAAGCTAATCTGGAATTCCTTTGGGTAAACCAGAAGAACAGATCAGTAAGTTATATTTTTGAGTGGATAACGAAAAAACAATATTTTACCTTAAGACGTCCTAATTTTATTTCAAAATTTTATGTGTTTTTTGTAGTTTTTTTTAAATGAGAGGCCTGTCACTGCTCATCACGACTGAAAAGAAAGTTTGTAAAGAAGATGTTAACTGTAAAACAGCAAGGACTGCAACCTGCCCAGACATTATCAGTTATTAAATTTTTACTCTTAAATTATATGAAATTGTTAGTGGTCTTTTCAGCTTTTTTGTAGGCAGTGCAAATCAAAGCAATATAAATTTCACCAGTTTTCATCTGGCAAGAACTCACTTCTCTTCAGGAATTACAAATTCTCCAAATTTATTTTGGGGCCCCAAGACTGACTCCAGGTTTAGAAGTAAAAGAGAACAATTACTGTATTTGTTGCATGTTTCCAGACGTAGTCAAGCATCCTTCTTCATCAATAACCATAAAAATAGTAAATCACCCATAAAAATAAAAGAAAATCTGATCTATTCTGACGGGTTTGAGAAACATGTCCATAAGGCTAATAACTCTAGTCTGAACTTTGAGTTTCAATGTAATCCTTTAATAGGTAAGATATCACTCTTCTAATCCTTATAAACTAGTTTGTTTTGGTTTTTTTAAAAAATAAATGCTTAGCAGAGTGCAATGTGCAGAATTCCAGAGCTATTTTATTTTTACTTTGTGTTGTTGTTAAAAAAAAACCCCAAACAAAACAAATACCAAAACATCCCAAAGTAGAGCACAAATAACTTCCATCAAAAATGATATGATGGTGGGAATTATCAGCATCCTGTAGCAAAAAAGCAGGAACCTTAAGTGCTTATAGACCTACAGTCACTGGAACTTCTCCATGAAAAGTGGGTGTCAACTGTATAGAAAGAGACAGATTAGGAAGATTCTGTTCTGCCCTTGATGTGTGAGCAGAATTTAACTTCAATTAATGTAATTAATCAAGAAGAGATTTGGGTCCCAAGTCTACTGTGATTTGATGTTGGTGTACAATCAGGTACCCCATGCACTGAGTAAAGACACACAAAATCTGACAATGATGTATTACCTTTATGTCAGTTCAGAAATATACCACATGCTTAAACTAAGACATAAATGGCATCCTGGCTTGTATCAGAAATGGTGTGACCAGCAGGACCATGGAGGTTCTTCTCCTTCTGCACTCCGCACTGGTGAGACCACTCCTTGAATCCTGTGTTCATTTCTGGGCCCCTCACCACAAGAAGGATGTTGAGGCTCTGGAGAGAGTCCAGAGAAGAGCAACAAAGCTGATGAAGGGGCTGGAGAACAGGCCTTATGAGGAGTGGCTGAGAGAGCTGGGGGCGTTTAGCCTGGAGGAGGCTGAGAGGAGACCTCATTGCTGTCTATAACTACCTGAAGGAGGCTGTAGAGAGGAGGGTGCTGGCCTCTTCTCCCAAGTGACAGGGGACAGGACAAGAGGGAATGTCCTCAAGCTCCACCAGGGAAGGCTACCCAGGGAGGTGGTTGAGTCACGTTCCCTGGAGGTGTTTAAGGAATGGGTGGACAAGGTGCTAAGGGACATGGTTTAGTGTTTGATAGGAATGGTTGGACTCAATGATCCGGTGGGTCTCTTCCAACCTGATTGTTCTATGATTCTATGATTCCTGACAACTATGACAGGACATCTATTATTGTCATCCAGCCACATACCAAAACACACACAGGTTCATCCCAGTTTCCATGTCGTATCACTGAATGAACTCATTAAGTGTTTTATATTTAAAACCTTGTTTTTCTCTAGAAATTGTAATTAATCTAATTGAAGTTGACACAATGGATGAGGCAAGGATGAAACCTTCAAGGCTACTACACTTAAAGTTGACACCACTATAACCAGTCTGAAAGCCACTCCTAAGAAAGATTCTTTTGCAGCTCACATCTCCTTCAATTTAAATTGGTATATGATTCTTTTGGAGCTCACTTCTTTCTAAAATTTAAATGGGCATTTGAAGATATACTTTGACTTTCTAATACCTTATATGTTTGGCAGTGTTCAAGTAACCTGTAAACATGGTACTTCAGGATATGGTTTAGTTGGCATGGTCTTGGTTTTGATAATCTTAGAGGTCTTTTACAACCTTAATGATTATACATTGGGGTTAAAAGGAAACACCAATGAACTTTCATAATAAATTAATAAATAAAATTTTGAATTCTACTTTCAAAAATCAATTAAAGATAATTATTTATTGATACTATAAGTAGCAGATCTGGCTTTAAAAAAGTTCTAAATTGTACCCATTTGCACTTTTGAAATGGAAATTCTTTTGAAATACACTTAGTATACACAAAAGGGATAAGTAGAGAAATTACTGGATACCACTGACATTGCCAATTGCCACTTGCATTGTGTGTGAAGTCCCCTTGGCATTCTAATGGTGGGCCAAATTATCGAAGAAGACTGTGCATTTGCTATGGACTAAATCACAATTATTGCAAAGTGAAGGCAATTACTGCATAGCAGCTGAGCCTTGGTAACATATGGCCCTAAAGCAAATTTTCTGTTTAACTGAACTCTGAGTGATATTGAAAATCCATGTGGTCTACGCTCCTTAAGGGTTTTGAAACTATGATTAAGTTGCCTAGTAAAATGTAGGTGCTTTTGAAATTTGTAACTTTCAGTAATACTGATGTTTCCTATTTCTTTTTGGTTTACTTTTCCCTTTTTCCTTTCTCCATGTCTCTCAACATTGATCTTATTTAATTGTAGCAACATAATTTTTAAAAAGTTCTCTTTCATTGATATCAAATTTTTATTGTTATTTAAATCTTTGATGGTTTCTTTTGTTGAAAGTAAACCAGAAAAATACTTGATAAAAATAGTACAAACCCTACATTAAACTTTGATCATGATTTGAGAGTGGACACTGACTAGTAATCTAGTCAGCATAAGAATTAAAATTTAAAAAAAATACATGCTTTCATTTGAGATATATTAAGGATTTTTTCATCTGTCAGCACTGAAATCTAAGCATGAAATTTGTGTCTCACAAAGGGCTCTTTCTTTTTCATGCCTCATCAGTCTTGGTAATAAAAGATGACTTGCACATTACTTTTATTTACTTGGTGTTATGTTCAATATTTTTTTTTTTTTTTTTTACTTTTTTATTTTTTAGGAAGCCTGAAGTAAGGTTGCTAGTTTGAAAAGATGGTTTTATCGAAGGGTTTTACATGGTATTTATCACTTTCTTTTTCTTTTCCTAGCCTTTACTTATTTGAACACATTGAAATAACATAAGGTTGACCTGAATAGAATAAACCTACAACTGTCTCTGTTTCATGAAGAAGTTCTTTCTCCNAGGGTTTTGAAACTATGATTAAGTTGCCTAGTAAAATGTAGGTGCTTTTGAAATTTGTAACTTTCAGTAATACTGATGTTTCCTATTTCTTTTTGGTTTACTTTTCCCTTTTTCCTTTCTCCATGTCTCTCAACATTGATCTTATTTAATTGTAGCAACATAATTTTTAAAAAGTTCTCTTTCATTGATATCAAATTTTTATTGTTATTTAAATCTTTGATGGTTTCTTTTGTTGAAAGTAAACCAGAAAAATACTTGATAAAAATAGTACAAACCCTACATTAAACTTTGATCATGATTTGAGAGTGGACACTGACTAGTAATCTAGTCAGCATAAGAATTAAAATTTAAAAAAAATACATGCTTTCATTTGAGATATATTAAGGATTTTTTCATCTGTCAGCACTGAAATCTAAGCATGAAATTTGTGTCTCACAAAGGGCTCTTTCTTTTTCATGCCTCATCAGTCTTGGTAATAAAAGATGACTTGCACATTACTTTTATTTACTTGGTGTTATGTTCAATATGTTTTTTTTCTTTTTTTAATTGTTACTAAAACACACTCATACTACTCACTGAATGGTTACGTGGTTCACAAGTATGTTCATAGAATGATTTTCTATTACTGCTGTGAACACTCTGTAAAAGAAAAGTACACAGGAAAAAGAGGGATGTAACTTCCTAACTTCTTTTAAAGTATCCACTTTCTCTCAAGGCTTAATTTCTTGTCAGTTTTGGGTTTGGAGGTTTTTTTTTNGATTTCAGCCTCCTCCCAAGGAATCACTTTCTTGAGTACAAAATATCTGACACATATGACTTCATATTACTTCCTGTCTCACAAAAATATGTCTATAACTGAAATTACCACCTGAGGAAGCCACACTGTAATTACATTTACAGCTCCGATTTCTTTAGACCTTCATACCTAGTAAAGTGTATTATTAGGGAATGAAGACAAGAAAAGCAAGTAAAATTCATGATCAGACACAGCACAGGGATTCTTAAAAGACTGAAATCTTATGAAAGACATTATGAAAACTTACACACCACATATTCACACAAGAAATTCAAATGTATCTTGGATATCTCAGAAATGCCTATAACGTGATATATTATTATCACGTCTGAACACAGTTTCTGCCTGCTCTCCCATTTCAACCCTACAGGTCTACCCTTTCCCCATGGTTCCT
The DNA here is from genome assembly GCA_013389865.1 of Piaya cayana. Taxonomy (NCBI): domain Eukaryota; kingdom Metazoa; phylum Chordata; class Aves; order Cuculiformes; family Coccyzidae; genus Piaya; species Piaya cayana. The sequence continues at coordinate 7,825 of WAAB01006102.1, forward strand.
CTGAGAGTACCAGCTGGCTTTCACCAACTCATAACAGGGAAAAACATGTTTGCTTGCTTTATTTCACCGAGCAGAAATGAGGTGTTGAGACTTAGTAAATTAGGCTATGCAAAGAACCACTTGGATTCTGTTATAAAAAGTCAGCAAGGATTTTGAAAGCCCAACATTGTGGAAGAAACAGCTGACTGTTTTCTGACTGATATTTTAAAGTGTCGTGCAGATATCTCATACAGCACAAAAGTTAGATCCAGAGCAAGCTAGTTCTGTTTACATGAAACAATAAAGCTGTGAATAGTTTAAAAAAAAACCCAAACAAACAAAAAACAGATGGCTTCAGACAAGATCCTGATGTATAGCTCTCGATGGGGAATGTGAGATGACCACATTCCATAGTATTAGTTCAATGAGGCCTACACGCTAACTCCACTAATTCCTGCTAGCTTCCACACGTGCTGTGCAGAAACACAATGAAATGCATAGAAAATCCTTACACACATTGAAAACCTTGTCAGGATATGTCTATTTGGCAAGATGATTAAATCATCCTACTTTCACGTAACTACGTCCTAGTTTCATATCAAAGTTTTCATATCAATGGCTGCTTCATTACACAAGCTAATTGTATCCCTAAAAATCCTATATATCAGCAAAGTTTCACCATAGTTGCAGGTATCAGCAAGTCACGAGATTAATGGTTTACAGTGCATGTGAGTGGTAAGAAAGCATATTTTTCAGCACATTCTCAGCCACAGCTCTGTATTAGCCTGAGTAGGACTATGTCGATATTCTTCAGTGTTAATAGCTAAGTAATGACAATCTACTAACTGTACCCTTCCAGACATAGTTTCTAGGCATATTTTTGTGCTTTAACATCTATACTGTCAGCTGTCTATTGAAAAAAGCTGAATACTACATTTGAAGATGCAGCTTTGAAAACTTTATGTTGTCTTGGTAAATGGCCCAACTGAGACTTAGTACAACAACAAGAACCTATTTGTAGAATAGGTTTTTATTTTTCAAACAGATTTTAAGTGTCAATTATTCAACAGGAAAAATTTGTAAGAGTCCATGTCTGAAATGATTAGAGCATATACTACTAATTAGTCTAATGGCACCCACTGTTAAATATTTATAACCATTAAGAAGGCTAAATCATCAATAGAAATATGATTGAGATACCACAGTACTCAGATTCTAGAGATGAAGAACATTTTCCATCAAAATTAGGTACTGCAGGGATGAGGATAGCAAAGGGAGTGAAAATCGATGACTAGAAAGACTCAAAGAATTTCACTTTATGTTCTAGTATTAACTATAAAAAATGAACTCTGCAAGTCATTTTTAAGAGCAGTTAGAAGTTTAGTCACTTTGTAAGAGAAGGAAAACAAACAAGTAAAAGGGTGAATTATTACTTTATCATCAAATATGTGCTAGTCTGAGAGATCACCTTTCTTAGAAAAACCCTTAAACAATTATTTAGCCTTAGATTAGTGTATTTGGGGTTCATTGTGATTTCAAATGTAATGAGGTAAAAAGGGCACTGGTCAACACGAGGTTCTAAAAAAGGGAGTGATATCATCATAAGTATGATACATCAATTTCATTTAATACCAAACATATTCAACTCATATAAGATTTATTAACCAGATGTTGCAAGTAAAAGCATGTTTGGGACACTAAATTCCATCTTCATTCATTGTATAGAAAATCACATATTCTCTCATCAATAGGTTGCAAAATTAACCTTTCTAAGAACAAAAGTCTTTTCTGGTGATTTTGATACGTTAATGTTAACAATAAAATTATACACAGTACACCACCTTCATATGTAAAAAAGTCCCAGTGGTACCACCGGTGTCTGAGCAGGCACTGAACAGAGCTTCCTGAGTTTCAGCTCATGCCCATTGTCCCTTATCTTGTCACTGGGAATGGCTAAAAAACCTCTGGCTCCATCTCTACATTCTCAACAGATCCATCAAAACTAACCTATTAACCACCCTCAGCGGACTGATTCATATCAAAAGAGGAAATATCCTTTATCTTTCTTTAAGACATGGCACATGCTAACATCTACCGTCTTCCACAAATACTGTCACAACAAGTTCTAGTATTTCTCAAGACCACAGCTGGACAAAGTTGCAAACAAAACATGTGACTGCTTAGTAATAATACTCAATGGTAATGCTGACTTTGATTTTTATTTTTTAAATGTACTTTAAAATGTAATTTATATTCATCACCTTTTTTTTTAATTTTAATGTATTTTATATGCCTAACTCCTCACATTCAATACAAGTACTTAGAATAACTATTTTTCAATACCTGTGTATCAATTAGCATTTTTATCTCATTAACCAATACTGACAAAGTTTAAAATAACAGCCACATTTTTTTGTGTAATTTATCATTTTACAAAGCAAAGATCTTTGGATTTATTTTTCTTGCAATATTTCTCAGAAAGTTTACTTTCCCTTCTAAAATTTTCCATGGTCAGAGTCACTGCAAATAAGCCCACTTACATGTTTTGCCTTCTCAAGAATTACATTTGTTCAACAGATTTAAAAATATGTAACTCCACATGCTCATTATCTTCTTCAGTTTTGTAATAAGGCCGTCAGCCCTGTCAATTACATTACTTCACAGACTTCCTTTTATTTTTTTCCTCCCATATTTTCTAGCCTTTCTCATCACGATCTACAGAATTTTTTTTCTATACCCTTATTTTCTCTTCAAATAGCCTTTTTTTGAAAGACTCTTCCCTTTGCTTTTTCAACAGACTTTGTAGTGCACAGGTATTATACCTTTATTATTCCAGTGTTGCATTCCATCTTTTATAGATTCAGTTTTCACTAAGTATTATATTCTGCAGAGCTATTGTCCTCTTCACCTCCTCAGTTCATCCTTCTGTTCTTTCTTTTTTAACTGGAAGCCCCTTCTCCCTACTGTGACCTTTCCCAGTACTTTGAAATCTCCTCAGTTTGTGCCTGTCCTTCAATTCACACTGCTATCCTTCAAAATAATTTTTCTGACTGCAGCTTGGACCTCTGTTTGAAGATTTTATTCTAAACTACTTTTCAGACATATTCTAACTAGATATAACACAGGGAGGGGGGAAAAAATCAACTGCCTTTTAATCTGAGAACCTGTCAAATCAGGGAAGCAATGCCATGGTGCTCAGGCCTCTGATTGGTACCAAAGAATTTCTGATTTCTCTGAAAAGTTTCAATAGTCAGAAGGTAAAAATGCTGAATTTCATTGGAAAGAAGACTAGAGAGAGAAAAAATTAGGATAGCGAGTAACTTAAAATACATCTATTTAATCAATGTTTCACTTCACATTTTCACGCAATCTGAGGTATTTTCAGTCAGTTCTGAGGAATCTGTGTAACCTTACTGATGAAGAGATGTAATAAATCATGGGTTTACAATTTTCACCACTACATGCTGATTAGGAACGTTTGACCTTTAAGATTTGAAATCTATCAAACAATATTAAATGGAGTTAAGAAATAAACTTCACCATGTTTTATGGGATGTCACACCACTTTTCTGGGACACATGCTTCATTCTGAACCTTTGTGCATCGAATGATCACAAATGAGCAAACTTTCTTAAAAGCTGTCAGCCATATTCTTTCATTTCTTCTGATTTTCATTTCTTGCTTATCATTCCAATCTGAGCTGCAAAAAAATTACTGGTTAAATACTGAAAAAGGAACATACCTTGTCCCCCATAGTAGTCTGGAAGATTTCATTTCCTCCTGGTGTTCTCCTACTTGCTGCAAAAATCATATTTTCAATGTACAGAAATCTTGTACGTGCCTCAATACCTGAGATTTTACTCCAAACAGATTTGTTCCTTCCTCATCTTCTATAGCACAAGACAGATTTAGCATCAAATTAATAAAATATAAAAGCAGGAAACAGAAAAATCAATCTCAAATGCACTGGAAGATTTTGGAGAAAATACAACATTGGCCTACTACAAATCTGAATAGAAATCACAATTATTAATAACTGTTCCACTTATATAGGCATTGATTTTACAGTAGAAAATGCCAGCTCGCAGATGTTCATTTGCCTTGCATACCAACAGTACATATGGTGAAGTTGTGCAAACAATTAAGAAAACTCAACTTTATTTCCCTTCATTAGCTTTCAGATTTTGGACTTGCCCTCTTACTAGTTCTTATCACATTCTTTTCAACTAGTTTCCAGGAACGGTTAAGAACTGTTTCTTTGTAAATAAGAGTCATGTGAATACCCCTGTGACTCTTGCACATTTTCAGCCACTCTAACTTAATACTCCTAGGAAGCTATAGTTTGGTGGCACAGAAGCTTATAATAGCTGGAATCAGAGTTTAGAAATTAATGAAAGCTATGCTGCCTCATGCTGCAATCATTATTCAGGGTTAGGGACTTCTCTGGAAGAAGAAATATCTTAAAAGCAATACTAAACAAGCATTTTTTTTTAATGTTCTTAAGGGTATCAACTTGGGGTATCAACTAAAAAGAAAGGTAAAATATTAATGACTACTACCATAGTAGTCTATTATAGTTATTTTTAAGTATTTGTTTTATGCGTTAATTGGCAAAACAGTGTCATGTCATGTCATAATTGGCTCTAGTAGTTCAATGCTATGACAGGAAAAGGCTTCATAACAATGGTGCTAACTTCTAAAAAGCTCTGCCAGTCCCCTTTGTTAACAAAGATGAATTTTCAGTTCACAAGGAACATGATTTCAATACACATACAGTGATAACCTAGGTAAAAAGAGACCCATTCAACTCAACCTATTGAAGCTGCAAAGTGCATTGAGGAGTTCTAACGCAGTTTATTCCTTTTTCAGGAAGGAATAAATGGAACCCTGTATTAAGAGTTATATTAGGCATTATATAATTTTTTTTTGTTTTCTTTCAAGATCTTATGTCCTTTGTCATATATATCAGTGCAGTTAACATCTTTTCCAAATGAAAGGGAATTGCTTCAGCCTTTTGAGAGTTTTAAGCTGTACAATATTGTTAGGTGTCAGCTAAAAAAATAAAATAAAAAACCAACCAAAGTCAATATAACTTAAACTACACGTCCACTGAAATCAAAACAATAAAGGAAAGAAAAAAACCATTAAAGGAAACAACATGGCTTATATTCAGGAACATAAATATCTTAAAAATAGCTCAATAGCTGTTTCATATTGTAAATGTTATGTGAACTTTTAAATGCTGTTCGCTTTTTAAACCCGCTTAAGACACACATATAAAAGAAAAGTACTCTAGTTTAGTCCGTGGTCAAGAAGAGTGTCTCAACTCATTTTTTTTTAAAGTTATCCCNCATATATATCAGTGCAGTTAACATCTTTTCCAAATGAAAGGGAATTGCTTCAGCCTTTTGAGAGTTTTAAGCTGTACAATATTGTTAGGTGTCAGCTAAAAAAATAAAATAAAAAACCAACCAAAGTCAATATAACTTAAACTACACGTCCACTGAAATCAAAACAATAAAGGAAAGAAAAAAACCATTAAAGGAAACAACATGGCTTATATTCAGGAACATAAATATCTTAAAAATAGCTCAATAGCTGTTTCATATTGTAAATGTTATGTGAACTTTTAAATGCTGTTCGCTTTTTAAACCCGCTTAAGACACACATATAAAAGAAAAGTACTCTAGTTTAGTCCGTGGTCAAGAAGAGTGTCTCAACTCATTTTTTTTTAAAGTTATCCCAAAGAGCGAGATGCAGTTTGTAGAAGCTCTGCCTCTTTAAAAGTGATGCTATAGAAATGAAACAGTTCTGTATAACCTCACAAATCTTGTTTGGTGAAATACCTAATGTATCACCTCTGTTTAGGCTGCTCAGAGCAATGGGACAACACAGCATATAGGATACAGACTCACATTGGATAGGTGATAAAAAAAGGTTATTACAATCAGTTTGATCTCAGCAGCTTAGCTCAGCAGACAACAATTTAGAACAATGTGTATTTGAAAAGCCTTGCTGGTAAAAACACTGAGCTTACCCTATATTTGCTTTCCACTACTGTGAATATTCAAATTAATAGGCAGAAGTAGTCAAGGTAACAGGTAGACTATTGTTTGTAAGAAAGAGTAACAATACTCATTGGTTAATTATTCATACTGAGCATACTAAGAAGTGTAGAAACACTGTTCTTCCTCTTTTCCAAATAAGAGGTACAGAAACAAAAAAGCTCAAGAAAAAAACCTGGGTACTTAATTTAAGGCAGATGAAGTCCAAAACCCAAGAGCTAGTCCCAAAAGCCCTCACAGAAGCATTCGCCCACATTTTCCCTAGATCCAAATGGATCCAGACATAACAGACTTATTCAGGAAGAAAATTGTTTGATTTTCTAGCAAACAGCCTAGCATATCTAAGAGAAACGAGCCATGGAAAGACTCCCTAAAATTACTGGCAGAATTCCCAATACTGGGATTTAAATTACTACACTTTGTAGCAGAAGATAAAAACATAAAAATGAAAGTGGTCTTCAACTCTTCAGGTGGTATTTTAGTATCTCACCAAGCAGGGGGGAATAAAATATAAAGCAGATTTTTTTAAATAAGTAAAACACATAAATCAATGTTAAGATTTTAAAAATCAGCATAAAAATCTATAGATATTATCAATAATGCCAGAAACTAAAATTGAATTCTTATCTATGTCTTAATATAAATCTCAGCATCTTGTAAACAAGCCTGATACTTCTAGTCCAGTGCACAAACATTCTCATTATTTTAAACTGTGACTGATTAAAATTTACACTGTAGGGAAGAATTTAACTCTTCCCTTGAAAGAATTCTGAATAAAATATGAGACTGTAGATGCTCAGGTTTCTTGTTAGATTCACCTAAAATATTTAACACATCAGTCATATCATTACTTACCTGTGCACTTACCAAAATTGTTAGTTATTAACCATTTACTATAATTCTAATGGCATAGATAAATGATACTTTAATTGAAGTCTAATGCTTAAATATCAGTGAAAAATTTAATTTTCTTTCAACAAACAATGTAAAAAACTCTATTTCTCTTGAATACTATTACTTCCTTTTGTCTTACAGTCTACTCTCATTTCTAGCACTTTCAATATCTTTCTATATTATTTAGTAAAAATACCATAGATTTGCATGGTTTCTGACCCAAATTTTGCTCTGATGCTCTAGTGCATGTTGCATCATTATTATCAAAAAGTCAATTCAATTTAATAGGATTTCTTGAAGGCAGAAAGCTTATTCTTACATACAGTATGATATGGACAGAGCATTTTAGAAGACAGTTGTTATATATCCCAGTTTATGACTGGGAAGTTGAGTTGTGTGTTTATACTAATACATATAAATGACAAAAACATCAATGCGTTTTTCTCTTACCTGCAGTAAACATTTAATTCAGCTTGTAAAATCCTGACACCACTTTCAACCACTTTATAAATTTATCTCTGTCAAATGACATTTTTCATACTCTATTTTACTTATTCTGAATTATTTATGTTAAATTATATCAAGAGAAGATTTAAAATGTATAAAAATAAGGTTCCCATGGAATAATCACGTATCTGCTTCTGTTTTTCTCTCAAAGGCATTTTTCTAACCTGAGCTTTTTAAAAATCCTAATCCATCTTTCTACAATCAGGAAACAACACAGAAGTGATATTCCAGAGAATATTTTTTTACCCCACAACACCAGATTCAGACGTGAACATATTATTCTAAGATTATAGTTCAATTAATTCCAGACATCACTAAAAGGATTTTCCTTCTACTCTGTGGGTTGTTATTGAAAATGTGTGTTGGAGAAAGGCTGCTGAAGCAGAGGACATTCAATTTAAGCATCATTATTCTGTAATGTATTTTTTTGTTGGTTTTCTGCTTGTTATTGCAGTCCTTCAAACTTGGGTTTATTTTCAGCGACTCCTCTTCCGATCATCTACAACTCTGTACATCACCACCCAATCTCAGCAAAGTATAAAACATCTTGAGGTAAACTATATTTACTTCTTGTTAGCTACTTTTCCCAAGGAAAATGTGGATATCCTCTGGGTCAGTTTCTCAGTACAGAAGGTATGCGTACTGCAGGCACTTGTATGCATAATTTATGAGGCAGGAGAACACGAGGAAGAGATTCTTAAGAGAATTCATGTAATCTAATCACATTTTCTTGGGAAGTTTGAAAAGAAATAAAACTAAAATATTTCCAGTTCTCGGGCCCTTCCCCTTGCAATTCTTACTGACATACACCAGAAATGCAATGTTTTTCAGCACCTTTTAGTATGTAAAAACATATTTCTATTTTATCCAAAAATATATATCAACATACCATAAACATTTACTCAGTTTGCACAGTGGAATATATTTTTAATATAATGCAGATTTTTCATAATAAATGTCATTATCTTTCCCAGAAAGCTGAGCCCTAGACTAACCCCTAGTCCTCTCTGGGAACTGGTTCTGCAAAATTGAGTAACTGTGAAATTCATACCGAATCTAGCACAGATCACATTTTCAGAAAGGCAAACAAATATAAACACTTCCTCTTAAATACATTAGAACTTACATATCATACCCGAAAAAAGTATCAGAATTGATAACACCATTTTCTTCCCTTGGATTGAATTCTGTATTTTGTAATCTTTGAGCTACAAACACTTGGCATCCAAGTACCAGTGGCAGGAAAAAACCTTTTTTTTTTTTTTT
>WAAB01006102.1:16649-44829 GCA_013389865.1 Piaya cayana
CCCCCCCCCCCCATGTGATTAGAGATCAAATAGTATCTCACAGTAGAAACCTCTCAAATGAGGCTGGTATAATTTCTGTGTACCACAGCTAGTTTACACATACACTTTCTTTTGCCATTTTAAAATACATTGGATAGATTGATGTTTTGATCATTCTCCAAATGCACTGAAAGTCCCAGCATAGAAAAAAACCCTGTGACAATGAGACATGGTATCTGGGCTTGCTATCTTGTTGGGTTTTGGTCACTAAACGTAAAAGAAGAGAAGCATTCATTTAACTCAAGCCTGTGAGATACACACGTGAATGAGGGAGCTCGCCTTCAGAGTTGTGTTGTGCAAGAATCTTATCTTGGAGTTCAAATCCGAGGAGCTGCCTGCTGTCTAGAAAGCCATGGACACGCTCAGTGAATATCACATGCTGATACCTACTGAGTGACTGCTCACTCATTCAGTCTCTTGACAAAGTATGTCTAATTTCCTAATTAGAAGCTTAGATTTCTTTTAAAATTAAAACTGAGGAGTTTGTTTTCAGAACTTTCTGTAGAAGAAAACAAACAAGAAAAAAATTAGAAAACTTCAGAACTTTGCTGATACCAAAACAATCTTGTTAAAAGAAATTCTTTGGTTTCCAAAACCATGGACTGCATCATATAAAAGACTGTGCAATTAGAGATCTGTATCATTCTTCATTGCATTCTAACTGATATTTCCATTAAACCCATAAATTAGATGGCAGCATATAATTATTGGACCAATATTTGCATCTTTACTTATTACAGTACTGTTATTCTCACACCATTATTAATAGAACCAATGTTAAATAAGCATAGCTTTAAGCAGTACTATTTGCATAAAAGTCTGTAAAAGTAAAAAAAATGAAGTTCATTTCCCATCAGTACTAGTCAATACAAATTTTTGCAGGAGAGTTAAAAAGGCTAAGATCTTAAATAAAGTATGCTGTTTTGTGAGTTTTCTCTTTTACTGGGTTGGGTTTTTTTAAGAAAAAGAAAACTTAGAACCATAGAGTCACAAGACTGGAAAGGACCCACTGGATCATCGAGTCCAACCGTTTCTATCAATCACTAAACCATGACCCCCAGCACTTCATCCACCCACCACTTGTTAGAATGGTAAACGATACAGAGGAAAAGGTGGTGGAAAGCTTGCAATTTACCGTTGTTTTTGATAACATACAGAGCTTAAGCAAAGGAACGAAAACAGGAAAAAAATTAATAAAAGTGTCAGAAGACATGTTCACATGATCTCACTGAAAAATCATACAACTTTGTTTAGAATCCTTAAATGCAACAGGAAAGACCACTACATCATGACATCTTTTCATATTACCTTTCATCTTCTTCACTATCTATATCTAACATTATCTTAAGAAAACAGAAGTCAGAAGAAAATTCTCACTAACTGTTAAAACAAATCCTTCCAAACAACATTTGCAAAATGTATTCTTATTTTAATTATTTTAACAAATACATCCACCTCAGCTTCCTGTGTTTCACAGGTAAGCATTCATTTTTATCTGGATTGCAATCTTCAGATCTCCACAAACTAACCTGAATTTGCTCTGCTTGTCTGGATAAATGCCCCTTGTGTAGGGGCTTTGCCAGCCACAGAGTCTGTCACTCACAGGCTCTCTAGGGTCATTGATTTCTTCCAGGCTCCTGCTGTGAGATGCCAGAGTTGACAGTCTCCACTATTAGTCATATTTCATAAACTGGCATAAAACAGCCAAGGAAGATGTTCCTTTCACATGACTTCAGTCATATCAGTCATCTTCCCATACAAATGTCACACCATGAAAGGACTATTGCTATGTGAATGCTTTTGAGAAAACACGTAGACAACAAATGGATCTTTATCAAATAAACAAGGATACAGGTCTACTCTGACTGGTAGTTCACTCTAAAGTGCCAATAGTTTATTTGTGGGGCTTAAAGAGTTTTATTGTATGTGCAAGAGGCTTTAGGCAGTTTAAAATTTTGCTGCCCCAGTGGCTGGAACATGCAGTTGAGGAAGGGAGGAGTTTAGTTTTATGCTTTGTGAGCAGGTGAAAAATTGCTGAATCACTTTGCCCAGGCTGGAAAGTCTGACTACACATGTGTTCAAAGGCTTCAAGCACCTGTTATAATGGAGAGATCTGAACTGCGAGAGAACCCAAAGCCTAATTGTGCTTGCACAGCCAGAGGGTTCAAGAAGAGGTAAGACTTTTCAGCAGTGAATGGGGCAGTCAGTGTTCCTTACCTGATGGAAAATAAAATGTGGTTAATTTTTGTTACTGTGCTTTATTCACGGCATGGAAGAAGAATATAACTATATAAATGGAAGTTTTCTTTGGAAATCTTTGCCATGGTGTATCTAGACTCCTGTAACTAAATTTGCTCAGGGCTACAGAAAGAAACAATCAATCCTTTCTGCCTTCAATAACTGGAATAATCAACCTGAACTACTTTGTTGACAAAGTTATGCCATTGACTATATATTTTAGTATAATCAGACTCTCTGGTTAGAGAATTCTCCTGATCTGTTACTTTCTGTTAACTAGAAATCCTCCTGAAACAAAATAAAGAACACGGTATATGATGTTGAATCATTAATAGTTCAAGACAACAAGCTAAAGCAAGAAATCTAGTTTAATAAAAAAAAAAAAATAAAGAGAGAGATTATACAGGCTGCTTGGTGATCCAGAACAATGTTAGCCATAAATACTTCCACTGTCATGGGTGAAGGGGAGTTTATGTGCCTGAAAAATGCCTGCATCTTTTTCCCCTGTCATATAAGATAATTTAGCAATGATGTGTATTTTCCCTACTAACCTTATATCTTTTGTAACTGTGATTTAGACAAAATGATCTACTAACCAGAAACGAGCAATTCCATTAAAACCTGTCAACAAGTTATTCTTTCATAGCCTTAAAAAACTAACTCAGGGCTTCCAAATAACAATAATGTTTAAATATTCCTTGTAGTACAACTCAGCATTCTAAAAGTAATTTAAAATTTTCCTTCTGAGAGTTAGCTGAAAGAAAACCTCACGAGCAGGTGACTACTAAGAAGTAATATAACAATATTTGAATAAAACTCAGTGGTACTGATTTTTTAAGTACATTTTTACATGTATGTAAACTATTTCTTTTTATTCATTAAAAGTATATCTAAAATAATAAGAGGGAAAATGAGTTTGCATGAAGTGGAAGAGACAGAAAGCAGTGGAACTAAACAAAAAGCATATGTTATGGACTCTGTATATTCCTTACCCACTTTATTACATAGAGGTATGTTGCAAAAGGAAAAGACAATGAACAATAAGCAATGGGTAGCAAGAGTGAGAATGCAAGTAAAATCTTATTCCTACTCTGAAGTTGAAAATAAAAATTTAAATCTTACATTGAATTAATGAAAAAAAATATAAATGCTTGAAAGCCAGAATCAATGGTGATATTAATTCTGTTTATTGTACACTTGACAGGTAATAGCTAGAAATCTTGAACATAACTTCGCAGTTATGTGAATCTTCTACCTTCAAAGGCTTTCATCTACATAAAATAGCAGGCCTCAAAACTGAGCTCTTCCAAAAGATGTTTTCCTTTCAGAGGGAAGGTATCAAAAGAGTTTGAATCAAATTCAGGAGGGAAAGGAGAAAGTAATCCTGCTACATTTATCTGAACCTGTTGAGAACATATTGATCATGCTTTTAGTTTTCAATTTTACATTGCAGGATTAAAGGCAGACAGTAATTTACTGAAAAAGATATTCTGCGTGTAGAAAGCTTCTCTAGAGATCTTATTTTATGACAAGAGAAAATAAGGAGATAAACAAGAAAATGAATCTACTAATAACACTATCAGGCAAATTCTAGACTAGATCTGTGCATGTACATGACTTTCTTAACAAGCACCTGCAAACACACCTACCAAAGTGCAGAAACAAAGTTTGTTGTGCATTTCTAGTTGCCTGTATCACTCCTAATTGAAAGAGCTTTTCTAAATGGATATTAATAAGAAAGGGAAAGTTCCTTCTAATGAGACATCAGCAGCAGGAAGAGTGATGAAGAAATTGTGGATGGGGCAACTCCTAAGAAAAAGGATAAAAGGACTAAAGGACTTGGATGCTTAGTTTTAATGTATCTCTGTCTTCAAGACAGATCTGCATTATACTACACAGAGCTGGTAATATGAGTCGACTCTCTCATGATGAGTGAAAAGTTTCAGCACAGGAGCATGCAGATATATAATGTTATCATCCAGATATAATGGGATTTTACTAGTACAACATTGTGCCTGAACTAATGAGCCCTGCTCATTATCAGAGCCAACTAGTATGCACAGCAAACTACTTTCACATATCTGTGTTACTATCAGATATGAATCCCCAAACCTCTTTCCAGGACAGTTTGAGTGTCCTTGGATATCCTATTATACTCTGTCTAAACACTTCAAAATTCTTGAAAACACAGAGTTATGTGCTTTGTCTCATTACATAAAGCCTTGAAAATGTAGATACTTTTCCCTCCTCAACAGACTTCCTCTGACGTTGCATGTTGGGCATTTCTGTTGTTTCAGAAACCTTCAAGTTTGGCTTTGAAAAGAGTTCCAAATCACTGAATTCAAGAGGAAGAAGATGGACCTTTTATTTAAACAAAACTAGCCTGATTTTGCTTAAAGTCCCTTCAAAACAACACTCCCATGGTAACTGTCATGATTTAGCCCCAGCCTAACTTAACTGGCAGCTAAATACGAGCAGTTGGCCTCCCGATTCCCTATACCCATCGCACACCAGGGAAAGGGAAAAGAGAAATGAGAAAAAGAAAAGGCTTGTGGAATGGGAACTGAAACAACTTAATGAAATAATAATATTAATAAGGAAAGATCTACTACTAATATATACAAACATACAAAATTGCCTCGTCTCCCTTCAATGACTATGTCACCACAGATATTACAGAGCAGGCACTGGGAAAAGGTCGTTGCCTGTATTCAGTGGTAGGAGGGAACTGAACTCAGGAACAGGAATTGGAAACATATGGATTCGGAATCAGGGCAAAAAGGATGAGGTTCATATTGGACACTTTAAGATGAGAAATTGATCCTTGTGATCCCTCAGTTTTATACAGAGCACGATGTGTACTGGATGGAATACTCTGTTCATCAGATTTGGGTCACCTGTCCTGTCCATTCCTCCCTGTAGATACAACCCTTTTTCTCCCCTTTCACTTACAACATTCCATCAGTTTGAGGGCCCATTATTTCTACAGGAATAAGTATAAGCGATAGCTTTTCTGTATACCAGTGCCCCACGTTATCACTTCTAGCCATAAACACTGTCTGAAAAATGTGCAGTTAACTTTCTGAAAAGTAGTTACTTAAATGAGGCTTACTTGAAAGATTAGAAAAGGGATTTTATTTTAGCTCAATCCAGAACAGTAAGGTAGTTTCCATCAGCATGGACAGGTTAGGAATAACATTCTATTGTGCTGTTGTGTTTATTTAAACAGAAATCAGGAAATCAAGCTAATTAACTCAAGCAACTGACATGCTTGAAAGCAAAACAGTGATTTAAAACTCTGAAGGTGTGAAATTTACTCTTACTTTTTCAAGTATCATTTTACTTTTAAAGTTAAAGAATTAAAAGGTGAGCATATATTATTTTTCTCAAAATTTTCAGTCTAACCATTCCAATTGTTTAATTTAGAAATTTGGTCACAGATGTCTGAAACTGTTAATTTATTTTTATATTTATTTTTATCTCCAGCGTGCAGAATAGTCATTTACATAAATCGAATCACTTCTGTGTTACACAATTCAGCAGCAAAATGTATTTCTAAAGGGAGGGAAATTATTTTAAATACTTCAAACGTACTGAAAGGCTACTTATAAAAAAGCAATGAACCTTCTGAAGCAGACACCAGGATTCATGTCAGCAAAACTGAATCCACACTCTTAACATATTATTCCTGATTTTTCTTGCTCATGTGAAAAACTCCAGAAGTTAAAGTAAAGATTTAGTTAGGAATAAAGCCTCAAGTCCTATTTTGATAAACTTGCTTAAAACTGTTTCATAAATTAGTATAGTAACTTGCCTGAAAAGCATGTAAAACCCTATTGTATATTATTGGCACAAGTTCAAAGTAGATAGAGGAATAATGAAGACCAAAACACCCTGAACAAACAAAAAGTAGCGTCAACTATCTTTACTAATCCTCCCTTGTAGAAGCAATGGGTATGCCGTGCAGCTATAAGCTCTAAACTGCTGCTTGGGGAAAGAAAAACAGCTGCAGAAAGGCATCCGCACACCTGAAGCAGAAAGAATAAGGAGTTTATGTACCTACTCCAGAAAATCATCGTCGTTTATTTTAGGGTAAGAGAAGTTAGGAAAAATGAGAAAAAGATACAACATAGCCTACTTCATGAGGGACTTCAATGCTGGTAGTATGAATGAAGACAAAAATTTCTAGGTTGTTGCCTAAGTTTTTGCAAAATAAAGAAAATATGGAGCACATACTTTTGCTTTTTATCTCCTCCATTCTGCCATTAAAAATCTTCAATTACGATGTTTTCATTCAGGACTGTACAGTGTCCTACCTGTTACACACACATACTACATAGGGAAAATTATGCACCAAACACCAAGTTCTTGATTTTCACGTTATGGCCTAATACGGCATAATTTTTAAGAGCCAGAAGTCAAGTAACTTTGATCCTCACTTTAACTACATATTTAAAGACAGAAGCCTTCATTCAAATTTATTAGCAAAGTATATTAATTGAAAGAAGTTTGAACTTGCAGGTGACAAGAAACATCTGCAATATCCATGTTTGCTTGAGAATAATTTCATCCTTTCACATATATAAGCTTAATTCTAGATATCTCAGGCCGATTACTATATTCATGGCTCTCAGCAGAACATAGAATCAACCGTGTCTGATGTTAAAACCATTCTAGAAAAAGAAGGGGGGGGCGGGGGGAAGGCTGCTCACCTTTTACCCTCTACTGAATTCAATTAAAAAGTGGGTTTTGTTATTTTATTTCAGCAGGAGAATGTTGGGTGTTCTGAAATAGAAACTGTGAAGAGAGGTATCTACAACACGCTATTTTACAATACAGCGTCTGTCACAGAGAGCTATTTGAAACTCCCAGAGCAAAATGACAACCCTTTTGTTTCATTATGGACTTAATGATAAACCAATTTTTCCAGGTGCTCTTATTAATTAAGCGTAATTTAGTAAACATCAAAATTACACAGGAGTTTCCCATTTATATTAAAAGGGGCAAGTCAAGTGAATTACTTTTTAAAATTATACCGACATGCCTTTCTTTTGGTTTTTCATGGTTGCGTGTTTGGAAAGTAAGCATCTGGAAGAGCAGAAAAAGGCACATCAAATATCAATAAGCTAAGACCATAAGGCTCACAAAGCAACAGTTCCAGTACGAAAATTAATAAATACAGATTAGAAACGGAAAACAGCATCTGAATTTTGCTTTGAGAAGTTATTAGGAAAGCGGAAGATTACAATTAAATTCCTATTCTTTTCCACTTAATTTTAACAAATTGATTTCACTGTAAAACCAAGAGGGTGCATATTTAAAGAAAACAAATGCAAAATCATGTACATGTAAGGGATACATGGAGTAAAGAAAAGATGGAATGGGTATATAATGCACATATGCCATATAATGGGCAATAAGGCAATGTTGACAGGAAGAGAGACAGGCAGCAGGGAGCAGAGGCAGGAGGAGGTCAAGAGAAAAGAGAGATTTAGTAAAGACAGAAATGCATATTCAAGATTTTGGAATTTCAGAGAGTTTCAAGAGTCACACCACTCCCCCGTTACCTGAGAAATGACTTTTGGTGTTAGTGGAAAAAACATACTTCTTGTTCCTCACACATTATGAAATGCAGACAAGGGAGAATAATTTACTGATACCATTTTATCTTACACACACAATTCTGTGCTATTAACTGTTGAGAAAACTAGTGCAGTAAAGTGCTACATTAGAAACCTGGACTTTGTCCCACAAAGTCGCCCTTTAGTACTAGGGTAAGTATATGAATCAAAGATATCATAAATATGTATTACTTCATTTTTCAGGGTAATTAAGAGGTAGAGATTTAGTCAAACTGACTATTCGCAGTAATACTGGAAGACAAAGAGAGAAGTTCTTTAAACGTGCTAAGTCACTTACTCCAGACAAGTCTGTTCTCTAACTTCCCAAGTTTTCTACCTAAAATTCTGAGAGACTCACTTCTACAATGAGGGTAACATTAACTTGCTTAGAAATTTTTCACTGGAGTTGTTTGCTTGTTGCTCTGTAGCGGCAAGTGTCATTTTGTCAACCTTGAAACATGTCAAGGTAGGTGAAATAGATGCCATTCCTTTAGACAGGCATGTTTTTGTGTGCACCCAGCCCCACAGGTGAGGCTCCACAGACAACATGCCAGGCTCCCCACCGAGTTCTTCCATTCCTAATGCAACCACGGGATCCCCGAGAGAGTAAGAAGCATGATCCATACAAAGTTGTAGTTCCTGACTTTTAAATCAGCATTGCATTTTATGTCTGTGGAATGATAAGGACAATACTCTCAATACTGTTACACACCCTTCACATGGACTCTGAGAGGAAAAAAAAAAAAAAGAGGGATCATCTAATTAAAGAAGATAACAAACATGGATAGACCACTTTGGCATGCATGGAAAAATCCTCATTCTGCTATTTCCTACATTTTCAATTAGCTACTTTGCTGTATAAATAATAGTCTTATCATATTTTTCCTTGAATGCATCTATATGTACATTTCATAAAAATACATAAAAATTATTCTAGTTAATAAAAAGACTCTGCTAATATATATACAAATAATGGAGTCCTTTCAGCTACAATACCATTACAATGACAGTAAGTGGAAAAAAAGAATCTAAGGAAACAATGAAAACTAGCAGAAGACTGAATTACAACTGCATTGGGCTAAAGAAGCCCTAAGAAAAGAAGAGAAAAAATGCTGCAGCATGGAAAAAAATCAAACCAGTGGTGAAATACTGTCCAGCAAATAGTGCAAAACATAAGATACATCAAAAAAAATCACATTATTCAACAGCACACAAGTCTTTGGGATCAGTGAAAACTATCTAATTGACAGTTATTTTGATATTCCTGAGATGAGCTGCTTTTAAAATCACAGGCAAAAATCACTGAAAGGAAAATAAATCTCAATAGATGTAACAGATTAAAAATTGAATCTGATGTACCTAGTTGCTCAGTTACTAAGTATTCCAGCAATGAGCATAGACAGATATGTGACAAGATTCTATGTGAGACTGATAATATCATCTTGAACATTTTGTTCAAATAGAGAAATAAATGAAACAATATCTTCAAAAAAATAGTGTTTGTAACAGAAATGTAATAGGATTTTAGCAGAAACTGTTGTATATTTAGTTGCCAAAATATTTATCAATATTAGAAGCTAAATATACAAGATTCTCATATTCCTATAACTGAAAAAAAACCTAGAGAAAGAACAGTAAACAAACCTGAAGTCATTTGTACTTGTCCTTTCTTTTCATGTTTACATTAAATCCTTATATCTTTCATGGCAAGAGATTGAATGTGTATACCATTTCCCTTGATAAATGAATCCACTATCTTCTGTTTATAACCAGCTGCCAGCTGAAATATCAGCATTAGCAAAGAATCTCCTATAAAAAATTTTCGAAGAAAAACTTCTCACACTTGATCAGATGTTATCTCTAATGAAGCTAAATATTTCCTAAACTAAAGTTTGGTAGAAAGCAAACATTCTTGTTATAGAAATTCCACTGAGATAGATCTGTGAACTTAATGAATCAACATTCTTTTTATTTCTTTAAAAAGAAACTTTGTTTCAATAAGTAATGCTGTTTTTCATTTTGAATGTTTCCTATAACACCGCATCATCTATCTTAATTTGTGAAAGAATAAGATTTTCTTCATAAACCTATAAAAACCAACCATGTAATTCAAGCCAATATAAAATACCTAAATCCTGTGAAGAACAGTTCTGTCTGAAATTTTTATTTTATTTAGCAAAATTACCATAAGATTTAACAGATATCTATCACAGATGTTATCTGCTTCATCTTCCTCTTACCCCCCAGAAAATCTGTCATCTTTATGCATTTTGTATCAGTTATCAGTAGATTCTCCAAGAACACTACCCACTGTTGAAATTACTTTATTTAAGAGAAATGTTCAGCCAAAAGCTGCTGCAGCAGTGCAGAAACTACAGGAACAGAATGACTGTTTCTTTTGAAGAAACAAATATCTAGCAGTTACTTGTGCTACATTGGAGGAAAAAGCAGACAAGTAAATAGATGTCTATTTTGTGCTTACAGGCTTGAGGCTGCCAAAGAAAGATGATCAGGACCGTGGTTTTAGTTTCAGTTATGGTTTAATCTCCCTACAGCAAAGTTGGCAGAGACTGGCTTTTATTTTTAGATATTGGGAAGTATTGCTAAGCATTCTAATAAAGCAATGACAAGTGGGGGTTTTTTTAAGACAGAATATTAGTTCAATTTCTTCTTCAGCTTCTCAAGATAACAAATCTAATCCTCACAGCATCACCATAGTACTCCTCCTTTCCCCCCTCCAGCTCTCCATCCTGACACAGAGAGAATTTGCATCAGTAATTAAAACTACCAGCACTCAAGTGGTACACAAGGCTTTTGGTACTAGGCCACTTCTTCAATAGGTGGACAATAAAATTAATAAAGAAGCAATCTTGACTTCCACCAGGAAAGAATCATGATCTGCGCTGTTTGAATTAGTGCTGGATACTTCCCAGATGAGTTAGTACAGCTGAAGCCTAATTAAATCATATCCCTTGCATCTCAACTGTGCTTCTGTGTGTCTAGGACAATGAACAAGCACATGTCTATGAGGAAAAGATCTTTAAAAATAAAAAAGGAAAAGAAAAATAATTTTAAAACCTTCTTATAGATTAACTATCAGTCAGAATGGAATTTTAGCTGTAGCTGTTGTGATTTGTCTGTCCAAAATGAACCTCTCCGAGGAGACGTACTCATAATAGTCTACTAAGCTACAACTAAAGAAACAACTTCTAAGGAAGATTTTATTTCTAGCATCCAATTTGAGGAAGTTAGAGAAGAACTGATGAAGGTCAAAGTTGCTAGAAATTTTCATGAAAACACAAAAAGTGGTGCTAAAGGAGAGAACACCAACAAGCATCTTTACAAACTGCAAAGAAATTTGAGTTTATGTAGGAAAGGTTCTCAAGAAAAAAACAGAACACAATTATGAAGAGAATGAAAAAAAGAGAGATCCTGAAGGAACAAAGAAAGCTAATCCATAGCTAAACCAAACTCCTTCACTTCATCTGTACTTGCCCAACCTGGCCTGCCCCAGAAAAGTCTCATGATTTTGCACCTCTGTCTTCCTCAAATTAAAGCTGAACTTGTACTACAAACTTCTCACAGTAGATAAGCCTTTTAGCAGAGAATTACAGACCACATTGTCCATCTGGTATCAATCATAATACACTACAAGAAGCACAGAAAGCATATGGAGTAGATAGCAGTTCAGGCAAAATGTTAGACCTGTCCAGCCTACATGAAGTGCACCCTCAGGTATACTTTCCATCACAGGTCATTCCCTGTTTCAGTTGAACTGCTGCATAACTGACCTAAGAACTAGCAAACTACATAGGTGATGTTTGCAAATAAATCACCATAACATAGCTCATAACTAGCAAGCCATCAGTACACGGCATTCAGCTGCAAGAAAATTTATTTTCATAGAGAAATAATTAATAGAAGCACTAAGACAGAGGTGGTGGGGCTGGGTGGCTGTTGGAGACACAGGAGGAACGTCCTCCCAAGAAGCGTCACCAAAGCAGCAGGAGCAAACAGCATTGGCATCAGTTGATCAACAAGCTCAAGCACTGCAAACTCCTGATGTGCTGCTTTCTCCTGACACCTGGAAAAGAGGTAATAGGGAAATCCTGGTGGCTTTCAGTAAGGAGAGTCATCCTAGTGGGCTCCAACAGGGCACACAAAGGGTCGCCCAATGCTGCAGGGGTTGCTGGTTTGGGAAACCCCAGAATGGTGGGCAGCACTTGGCACTAGGACCCTTATTCTCCCTGGTGTCCAGTGACCAGATCTGGACTGGGTATGATGAGCACCTGGGCACCTGACTTGCAGCCAGGGCACATAGAGACATGCTTGGAAGTATGTGGGTGTGTACCTGTGAGTGATCAGTTTTGTTTTAGACAGCAATCCCATTCTCCTCCTGTAAATTCTTCACTGATATTTGCTATGTTGTTACTGATCTTCAAATATTGAGTGCTATGAAGCCATGAGGCTTTTCCACAGGCAGTTTTGAACTCACCAACCTTATAAAGATGGGATCAACACATTCAGCTAAGAAACAGCAATGGCGATAGATATGCTGCTCCTAACAGTCTTAATCTCTGATAACTACGTCTTTAGGTTACAACTTCATCATTTCTATTGTAAAGCAGGAATATACATGCATGTAATTCACATTTTAGCTAGCGAGGTGAGGAGAGAAAATTTCACACTTTTTAAACCTTCCACGAGAAACTACAGCCTGTGAGAAGGATTTGTGGCACATGATTCAACAGTGTTCCCTTTGCAGCTATCACTGCAAACTCTCTCACAGAAATGCCTGTGTCTGTATCATGGTGACCATCCTGAGGAAATCTGAAAGGAGAACCCTGTGAAAAAAATTATCAACAATAAAGCTTAAGATGTTTGCGATGAGAAAGCATTTCTTGAACTGACCAAAGGCAAAGGGTTGTCCTTGGATCAATTCTATATTCCCAAGATGATACATGTTAGAGGTTCATCAGCAAAATTAAGTCTGTCTTAAGCTACACAGGCACACAGAACTAAGGAAGCCCTGAGCTAGTAAGTATGTTGTTGGAAAGTGCTTCAAATGAAAATACATTGAGAAGACCAACACAATCTTATCAGAGGTCTAAACTTCAAAATAAGCAAAACTACCTCCTTTACAGTTTTGAAGCTATATTATTTAAAACTGGTTTAGGAGAAAGATTCAGTTTTAGTTAAAAAAATAATTTCTTATGTTGTGCTATATAATCATTTACAAACTGGCATTAATTTATTTATTTTATAACAGATATTTATAATGCTAAAGCTATAAAGATTTGTTTCTTCAGTTTCAGGCATTCAGGAAGCCTTTGCAGTTACTCTTTTCCCAAAAGCATGGCTGCTCACTTTGAGTTTTTACTCCACAGAAGGGAAAGAAAAAGAGTTATCTTTTAATAAGACCATTTATGAGCCTGTCTTGTAGTTCTTTTAAAGTTCTAGTCACAGCTCCTTATATCCTTGCTCTTCCTTATTAGTGTTTGTGTATGTATACGTATTTCTAACTGGTTTTGTTATATTTAATTTACTTGTATTTGATATTTTACTGCAGAAAATGTTAAATAAATTAATTTAAAAGGTTCTAAAAATTAATTGTTGTCATCTGGAAAGAGTAATACATTCTCTACTAAGAGTGCACATTGTTAATGGCAACAGTTTCAGTAGCAAAAGCTTCTTTGAAGTATCTCTATTGTCATGGCAACTGGGTATTTATATTGCACAAAAATTCAATTATTTAATAGTTTTGAGCGTACTGTCTTCAAAACCCTATTAATCACTTCATTATACAAAATAAAAACCCTTTGTCTGTACATGTACATTTTCAAAATAATTCTTAATTATGCCTTATTCTTTAAATTAATAAAGTAATACTTTTTTTAACCCTAGACTTCACTTTTGTACTTTACTTATGGTAAGCAAGGTAAAGATCTGATATTTTAAAACAATCATAACCATATTATTTGTTGAGGGTGGGTGTAGTTAAGATATAGAATTATAAATTTATGTTGTGGCTACTGAATTTTCCAATTATATAAATATTTACAAAGGAAATATACTTATAGAAATGGATCCCCTGTAATCTTATACTTTTAGTGTCTTATCCATGTAGAGATAAAGTACACACAATCCTTGTAGAATCACAGCACACAAACACACATATGCTACATAGATTACTTAAAAAATGTAATTAACTACAATATAGATGGCAAGGCTGACTATATTAACAGTGAAGCAAGATCAGAAGTGGTTTAACATTTTCACCACATTAGAAAGAACATACAATTGGGTAATGGTATTCTGGGGTTATATTCGATGTTCTGGAAAGATCATGCACTATTTCTCTGTATTCTCTAAGAGAATCAGTTATCCAGGCCTTACACCTTCTTTTGCCTCACAACAAGCCTCTGCACTTAGACATTTATGTTTCATGAACTTTCCCACAACCTTCTCTGGAAGCTAAATCTTCCTATTTTCCTCTTGTCTATAGAAAACATACAGTTATAGGCATTATTTTGGTGTTTTAATCCACAAGTTTGTGTTAAAATTACTAAGGAAAAAGACAAGCTGAAATAAGCAAGCACGCGAAAGCAGATAATCACTTCTAACCTTTCCAAGTTGATATGCNGGCTGACTATATTAACAGTGAAGCAAGATCAGAAGTGGTTTAACATTTTCACCACATTAGAAAGAACATACAATTGGGTAATGGTATTCTGGGGTTATATTCGATGTTCTGGAAAGATCATGCACTATTTCTCTGTATTCTCTAAGAACATAATCTGTGATTAAACTCTACTCTTTAAAAGAATCACTTTTCCAGGCCTTACACCTTCTTTTGCCTCACAACAAGCCTCTGCACTTAGACATTTATGTTTCATGAACTTTCCCACAACCTTCTCTGGAAGCTGACTCTTCCTATTTTCCTCTCGTCTATAAAAAACATACAGTTATAGTAATTATTTTGGTGTTTTAATCCACAAGTTTGTGTCAAAATTACTAAAGGAAAAAGACAAGCTGAAGTTTCGTGAAGGACATGAAAGCAGATAATCACCTCTAACCTTTCCAAGTTGATATGCAAGTAGATATATATAAGTGGACCTGTAAATGTAATGAGTAAGACCTGCTAGGGAAGGCTTTTTCTGAGAAGTATCTTGATCAAATAACACTCACATACTTCAACAATACTTCTAGATCAAAATCAAACTGGAATGGTAAGAACTTAAGGAAGGAAACTTGAAATTCATCAAAGTAACCCAGAATATTCCATAAAAAATGCTGCTGACTAAATCACATTGTCACTGTTAAATTAAAAAAAAAAATTAAGCAGCTCTTAGGATGAACAAAATTATGCTTTCTTGTGTATGCCTGTTTCAACACATTCGTTTTCACTTCAGTTTAATATAAATTGATTTTTACATCCAAACTCCTTCAACAACATTTTCAATAATATTTCCGATAATGACAACGTATGCTACATTCCAGTTAAGAATAACACTAATGTATTAAAGCAAATGTGATTTCATGTTCAGTCTCAAGGTGTGTTCAAAACAAGCAAGGAGCTTCTTTCACAGGTATAGAAATTCTATGTAGTTATAATGTTGCTGACCTATGTCTAAGCAGAGAAAGAGGGATAGAATGTTTCAGAAAACATAGTTTTAAAAAAGTATTTATGAAGAATTTCAGTTATCTGTCTTTTTGTGGATTTGAGTATCAGCTAATGAATAAAAACCTGTTTCCTCTACGCATGGAAAAATCTTACTGATGTAATACTCATATGAATAATATGATTCACTAAAACTCAGAACTATAATTGTGTCATTTGGGTAGACATGAGAATACAATGTGTGGTTAACTCTCAAACAGCATAAAGTACATTCTGATTTGTGAATGAAAGTATTGTAGACCATAATGGCAAGATTTGCTTTACCAAAATGTTAACACCCTTCAAGTATTATTCAGGTGTGTTTCGAGGACTTGAAACAGGAAAAGCGGTGGATAGGATTTGTTTCGAATGTGGCCAGATATCTTAATATTCTTTTTCTTTTCTACTACATAGAGAAAAGTATTTTCTTCTTGCTACTACAAAACCAATTTTTTAATATAAAAAGGTTTTTATGCTTCCATTTTTTTTTTTAAAATGAGAGCATACTTATCTGACTTCCATTTAAAAACAAGTGAAATTGTATAGAACAAGTATTACATAGCTACACACACTCTGGTCATTTAACACTGTCCTTAGTTATTAAAATGAATTATTTAAATACAGAATATACTTGCACTGATTTGTGAAATATGCAGGAAATTTAAGTAGATTCCAGAGAGATAAGCACTGCTACCATAAGTGGAATGCTTCTTTTATGCAGAATAAATCTAGGTAGTTTATGTGCCTACACACACGTGGGCACATCACCAGCGAACCATTTTACTAACTAACCATAGTTTAGAGAAATATTTGAACAAAAGATTGCACATAAGAATGAATTTAAACTTCACATATTGAAGATGTTCATAAACACCTGGTGTGTGTATTAGCAGAAAAGGTTGATGAGCTAAAAAGGCTTAATTAATTAAATTAGAAACAGATACTCAGAGTCTAATATCTTAAACATTCATCTTTTCTCACTCCATTCAAAAAGGAAAGAAACAAATAAGAATGCCTCGTACCAAATCAAAGGCTTAACAATGAGAAGCTTTCTAAATCAAGGTAAAAAAATAAATTAAAACTTCATTAAAAATATAAAATTTAGATGAGACTTCAAAATAATTCTGAAAAGTTTCCTTCAGAAACCTCTCAGGAATTACTCAAAGTCAGAACCTTCCACATGAACATGAAGATAATACGGTAGGATTTGCAACTTTTCTTCAAAAACATATTTTCTTGTTCTAATTTTTGACTGAAGCTTTATAAAAATTCCCACTCCTCAAGATTTCCATCCACACTATGGTCACCAAGGCCAACAGGTTTGCAAGGCAGACTTTAATTATATCTAAGCAATGTTGCAGATCTGGTTTTATGTATTTCTGTAATAAAGTCTTACGATTTGGAGTATTCACGAGGATAAAGATGGAATGCACCAAGACACTGATTCATAACAGAACAAAATAGACCTCAAATCAGCAGAAGTCGATAAAAGGAAAGATAGCATTCACAGTTACCTCAGACATCTGTATTAGCCACAGTGCTTTAATGTGAAAAACTGAAATTCTTCCCCAGCTTGTAAACAACATCAAATATAAAACCCTAAAGATTTAAAACATCAAAGTATGCCTTCTTAATACCTGGCTTCCTGATAATATCTCTTACTTCATGTCTCACACATAAATGCACATTTAAGGTATGGCCTGTATGCATTTGCTTAAGCACAGAAGTCTAAAAAAAATTGAATAGATTCTTAATCCCTATCACAAACTACTGTGATATGATTGCTCAGGACAGGCAGAAACAAACAAAATGCTCACTGGAAACACAGAAAACAGTTTCCCACATTTTCTGAGGACAAGACAGAAGAAAGTGAAGCACTTATAGGGAATCAGTCATCTTTACCAGCAAAACCAATAAATTCCATTGCATTCCATTCTGCCTCTGACTTTTACTCTATTTCACGTAGCTACTGTATCCTGGGCATTCCCTTCCTCAAAGAAAATAAGAAATTCAAAAATACTGTCTGATGGTACAGAACTGAGCTAAGAATTGGAAAAACTGGGGAACAACTGCAAAAAATCAGGAGGAAAATGGGCATCAGAAAAGAAGATCCTCTAACTAAAAAAGGTCCATTTTAAACTAAAACTATTCTAAGTAATTTCCTTTACTTCTAGTTGTATAACTTTGCTTTTACAAGTTTTATGATCAGTATTGATCAGATTACTGCTAATCAAAAAAAAAAAAAACACCAAACCCAAGACATGTTAGTTGTTGATCCCATCTATTCCTTACCCTTTTGCCACCTCTCACTCCTTGTTTAATAAATACCAAATAATTTCCCCTGGGAAATGGAGCATTTGTCTGAATTTTTTTTTTTTTTTTCAAAAATCTTGATATTATTTGTAGAATCCTGTAGGTTCTCTGAAGCCCCCAAATTAAATTCCCTCTAGTCTAAAATTATTTGACTTAAAATACATTTTTCTAATAGCTCTCAAGACAGAAAACTCCCTTGCTTTTTTTTATATTTCAAGATGTAGGGACCCAAAAGGGTTTTTATTTAACAACAGCTCAATAATTACCTTTTCAAACTTCCCATCTCTCCACTATTGTTTCTGGCATATTAGTTTTCAAGGTCTCAAAGTTCACGACAGTTTTTTTGTTTTTTGCAAGAACAGGGATAAAGTGCTTGCCTTATAAATAGCAATTTTATTCTCTACTATTGTAGTTGAATACAGTGACATACAGACTACCTGGTTTCAATATTCCATTGTGAATTCCTTAGGGTTCAGTGTCAGAAGCAGCATATTTAGAAACCTCAAAGAAACCTTCTCTTTCTGTTGATGGTTTTATTTATTTAACAACTATCCTCATCAGCATAGCCACACAACACACAAGGACTCACCAGCAGGAAGGTCCAATGCCACGGTAAATGTTCTGAAACTCTCAACAGCTGCTAAATCAGATTTAAAAACTAGCATAGTTTAAACTGCTAGTTGTATTTTAACGAGATAAGCACATTACATAATTATTCTGCTTTGAATGTCTTTTGGTCTAGGATGTGACCATCTGAAGGAACTTGCAGACATTAACATTCTAGCTTGCTCTTGCTTAGTTGGTGTTAATTAATTAATTAAATCTTGTTATACCAAGCTACTGCTATCTCTGATTTAACATTTGAAGCAGGTGCTTCCTTCTTCCTACAGATTACTCCCTTGGACTCTATTTTTAATTTCAGGTTTATGTGGTTGCATGGAAATACATGATCTTCCCAAAATCCTAGTTCTTGAGCCAAAACTCACAAATGAGACTCTACTTAGTTTATTTAAACAGAAAATTATTCTACACTGTTCCATTTTCCCCCATATAGAGCATATAATGGAAAAATACACAAATTAATTTGTTAAAACTAAATGCCTAAAAGGTGAATTTCATTATACAGATACAAGTTTTGTGATTCAAAAATCTTCATAGCAGTTTTTCCCCAGTATGCTGTTTAAAAACTTATATATTTGTAGTTTGAACTACCATACATCAAGTTTCTCATGCTAACTCTCAGCATTCTTAAACCAAATAAAATGTTTAAACTCAGACCTTCTTAAAATGGCATCTTTTATAAATATGCACCAGCTGCCCATAGGAAATCTCTCTTTCATGTGTCACACACACACACACTCTTCAGAATTTATCCACATAATATATTTCCATAGATTTTCAAATTTATTAAGTAACCTTCTATTGCTCTTAAGTTGGACAAGAAAAAGTTACAGTAGAAAACCTTTTATTTTTGCATTTCCATTGCTGACACTCTAAGTAAACAACACATTTCTAAAAAACTCTACTACCTAAATGCTGAATTATTTCTTGTAGCCGTATTTAAATTAGTCTCATATCCTAGTATTACTAAGTTGATTTTAGGAAATAACATCACATTGAAATCAGCTACCTGGGTTTCAACTTCTTGCAAGACCTTCAGAACAATTATTTTTATATGTAGTGTAATTTTTACCAGTTCTATATTTATATAACAATTCAATAATTTTAAAACATCCTAATTTAGTGTAATTTGATGGACAAGGCACTGGGTAAGAACGGCTTCAGCTCAATGGAAGCCTTCATGACTTACGCACTCATGCAGTAAAATATAAAACCTGCAGTTAATTTAAATGGATGGGATTGCACAATATCAGAATGAACATATTCTTCGATCAGAAAGTGACCGGCTTTGAATATATTATCTACAGTAACAGTGAGGATACCATTGCTGTTCCTTATGCTTGATGGGCTATGCCAGTTAACATGCCTAATTTCACATTCTGAAGCTCCAGTGGCTTCCCAAATTAGATCATGTGGAAAAAGCATTAACTGAACAGGTTATTCTGTTCACCCACCTGTTACAAAAAATGAAAATAAATATAGAACTGGCTAGGCAGAGAAAATTCACTGGCCAAGTTTTACTGTATATCAGAAATGAATAAGAATTAGGTCTCTCAGCTGTGTTATCTATGTTTAGAAGTTCTTCTGTAATAATTTTTAGCTACTTCTAGCCAACTAAAAATAAATGAAAACTACATTCATAAAGTTAAAACAGACTTTACTGCTCAAGAGTTGGAACTCAATTTTAGGAGTACTAAATACTTGTCCTGAATCACAACATGGGTTCTATTTTTTATTATTGAGAACATTATGAAAATATTTGAATGCACACGCTAAGTGTGCACAGGAAATACATGAACTAGGGTTTAAGTTAAACTTTGGGAACAATTAAATGCAGATGATCACATTTTTAACTGTTGCAGATCTACTTACATATTTGTAATTCATGCATGGGATATTTCAAATTTAAACAGAAACTGATGAAAACACAGATGTTAGATGTGCAACAAGCTACGTTTTGGTAGAAATTAAGACCTTACAAGAGGCAGAAAAACTGTACATGTAAATCCGTGGTCATTATTTAATGAATATGAGCTTAGAAATTGTTTAGTGTTTACACATAATTGTAAAATCTGCATTTCATTGACACAAGACGAGCATCATGTTAAAGTAAGTTTTTGGTTTTTTGTTTAGTTTTGTTTTTTTCTTAATACAGGTTTATTTTTTGTGATGTTCATAGCACTGGTTTAACCTATAGTCGCTAATTTAACATATAACAATTTGGATGTCTTTTGCCCATCTGAAAACTTCTAAAATGCAAACAAAACTCCACAATCAACATATATTTCCTGTCATGTTTTATATTAATCGTCATTATTGGTAACAAAAGGATTACATTAATCATCAGAAACAAGTTAAAACTACAAGACTACTTCAGGGGAAAGGACAAGGAAAGGGACGGACAGGAAGATTTTGGATCTTTGATGATAAGGAAGAATAATTAGAGATTATTAACATACTCCAAATTTCCCCCCTTCACTGATTGTTTTGTACAAATAGGTCGAATGAGACTGATTTTGCAGAGGCTTTGAGTTGTTTTCATACCACATGCCTATCTTTTTGAAGAGTAGAAGTACACTCTAAGTGCTAAAAATGTACTTGCAGAGGGAGTAGGAAAGTTGATTTTTCATATATATACAGTTAAACCAGAGTAATCCGTCTGCACAATTCTAGTTGTTTCTACAGTGCAAGATCAAGGAACGTCGATGTCCCATCATGAATAGGGTGGAATATCCAATCTCCTACATCTCTATCTAAATAAATTTATTTCTACATTATTTTATCCTCAGAAAAATTCTTAAAGATTTTTAGAGAATCTGTTCCACATTACTGCAAATCAGAGAAACTATCTGAAAAAGTGAGATTCCATGATTAAAGGAGAGAGGCAGATAATTTCGACCAGAAGAGTTAGACTATTTAGGTCAGAATAAGCAAATGTGCAGAATCAGGATGAAAAACTTGAGTCTAAGAGGCAATTCCTTTTCAAGAAAAATTACCTGTGGGGTATAATGCATTACATGTGTGACATGGTGTAGTAAAAAAGGCAAAAAACCTTTCTCTGAATGTACAGGCAATGAGTCTTCAGAACACAGGAAGTTATCCCTTTCTGCTTTGCTCAGCTCAAAACTGCATTCAATTTTAGACAATGTATTTCAAGAATGATGCAAACAAATTGGACAGAGTCCAAGGAAAGCACAGGAGATAATGAGAGGTCTAGCAGATAAGATATTTCTTCTAAATTGTGCGAACTAGAGGTAATCATAACAAGAGGGAAGAGCAATAGGAAAGAGACAGATACTCAAGAGCAGGCTGGATTACCATCTATACAGAATCACAGAATCACCGGGTTGGAAGAGACCCACTGGATCATTGAGTCCAACCACTCCCACAAAACACTAAACCATGTCCCTCAGGACCCCGTCCACCCGTAACTTAAACACCTCCAGGGAAGGCGAATCAACCACCTCCCTGGGCAGCATATTCCAGTGCCTAATGACCGTTTCCGTAAAAAACTTCTTCCTAATCTCCAACCTAAACCTCCCCTGGCGGAGCTTGAGGCCATTCCCCCTTGTCCTGTCCCCTGACACCTGGGAGAAGAGGCCAGCTCCCTCCTCTCCACAACCTCCCTTCAGGTATTTGTAGAGAGCAATGAGGTCTCCCCCTCAGCCTCCTCTTCTCCAGGCTAAACAGCCCCAGCTCTCTCAGTCGCTCCTCATAAGGCCTGTTCTCGAGCCCCATATTATATGTGTGTTATTAATGTTGCTTTGAGATCAAGGTGAAGACTACCTAGCTCTTGAGGTTAACACACTTCCATTTCCTTCGGTTTTAAGAGCTTTATAAAAAAAACCAGGTGATATTATATTGGAGATAAATTACTCAGCATCCACTTCAAAATAATCTGTTCCTAAGTAAAATACACTATATGCAAGTGTTTTTATTTTCTCTGCAACAGCCTCAAAGAGAGCAAACAACACATATGCCTAGTTTCTAAGCAAAAACGATAGAAGAACTTCTCTTTGAGAATTTCAACACATTGAATATTTTTAATCAGAACATGATTTATGTTACAATTTATTCAACAAGATAGCTCTGTCTGAAACGATAACTAAAACTTGAATACTTGCCACAGTAATTTGCCACACTAAAATTGTCAAGTAATACAGCAGAAAGGAAAAGGCAAACAAACAGAAAATAGAACAAATATTTTGAAAACCTTCAGAAATGGTAAAAAGAAGAACAGGAGAAAAGAATAGGGTTTTTGAAATTATCTTCTGAGAGCACTGCAGTTATGACTTTTCTTTCACATAGCTGCCTTACTATACCATTACTTAAAGGACACAGAGACACAGAAGACAACGAAACTTTTGCCTGATTAAGGACATGAGAAGATTAAAGTAATAACAATTAAAATCAAGGCCTAATACTTATACACTTCAGCTCATTTGGACTAATCAAAGTGGAAGAATGAAAGAGTTATTCCTGCAGTATCAATGAAAGTAATTCTCAAAGTAAATACCAGAAGAAACATAAAATGTTGGCAAGGTAAGAGAGATAAGATTAAAAGAAACAGGCCTAAGTTATCTGTGAAATGTTTGAGTTTGGAAAAAATGCGTACTTCAAGACAACTTTATATATTAATGGTTGATTTGTTCATTACAATTTTATAAGACTGGCTATAAATATCAACAGAATTTTAATAAAAAATTACTCATTACAATCTTTCAGACTTGCATTTTCAATCATTACTATCACATGTAAATATCTCCATAATTTGTTGTTGACTGTTTTTTATTGTATTTGCTGTATACTATTTTCTGAAACCAGTGGTAGACTACTTAAGAATTCTGCGCATTATTCATGCATTACATTTGCTTTTTATTCATATTTTGTCTAGAATATTATTTAGGATTTTACTTGTTTTCTTACTATAAAGATACATATGATATGAAATAACTAAATATTTCTGCTAGAACATCTTATTCATGTGCTTTAATTTTTACTGCTTAATAGCCTCATGAGGCTGAAGTACACAAACCACTATTCTAGATATTGTGTTACCAGCAAAAACATTAAAACCTGGATTTAGCTGCATTAGAGTCAGGAAGAATTTTGCACTGGAAACTGCAGCTTACTTTCCCATAATTTTTGGTGCTAAAAATATATTTTCATATTTCAGGTGAAAGTCAGATAGACATTTCTTGATAAAACTGAAAACCTCAAGCATCAATTTCCTAGTGACTGGCTTTAAAATCTTTACAAAATCAGAGGTAGGGGGGAGAAATCTGCAAAGTAATAAACTTACACAGTTTAATAGAAAACAATTCATTTTTCAACATTAAAGCCAAATATGAAGAAAAGAATCTAAATAGAGACAGATATGTGTATCCCAGGAACTTTGTTTTGGAACATTAAAATGCTTTCTTGTTTGTAGAAAACACTATATGGGGGCATGGTAGGACACTGGTTTACCAGTTATAATGATACAAAGACCCAGTCTATGGATAGACAGCTCTTGGCAACACACATTTCAGCAGTCCTGAGACAGGCTACCTTCTGGTGGGGAGGGGAAAAGATAAAGATGGCACTATAAATCTAGACTTATTTTGTTTATTAACAACTTTATTTCCCCATAGCCAAGCTATATATTGAGAAATCCTCAGAAAGCACCAAAAAATCCTACCTTCTGCTATGAGCAGTTGAGATTTTAGTCAAAACCACTCTATACAGTAAATCATTAAAAAGTAACAATCAAATGCTGCCACCTAGTCTGAGCCGTAGAAACCCAATGATTCTTTTTTCCACAGTTAAGCACTGAACATTTTACTTTCAAAAAAAAAAAAAGTTTCCCAAATTTGTATTTCTAATTTAAATACTATACTAATGATGGTTCTAGTCAAAGAATATGTTTAATATAACTTGAGATCATCTCTACATGATCTAACATCAGAACATTTTACCATCTTTAAGAGGCATCAGAAAATGGTTTAACTTTTATGCAACTTCTTTTACTAGGTGAACTTTCTTTGAAGGAGATTTACAGAACAGACACTCTCTCTGTCTTGAACAAGGATGAGCCGAGTAATTTAGTGATGATAAAGTGTTATTTGATAGATTTGCACTTTGTCACCTTTACCTCTATGAGTTTTTAAACGTACCCAGCAATGCCATTTGCAGTGAGCCATAACCAGTACAGTTTGCCCTAATTAATTTTGTCATAATCTTCACACAGTTAGTTGACATTTGTAACTTCCAGCCCTTTGACATAGTGCGCCATAATGAATATAACCTTTAACATGTTACTTCCAGGCTAGTGAACACTACTGACTTCAGTACCTCTTGTAGATGAACTTGTCAGCAAGAAGATGTAACCAACTCATCCTATGAAATATTAAACTAATCAGGTCTATAGTTTATAAAGGGCTTACAGATGCTTTTGACGTAAAATGAACATTACAATACACTCTCTGTATATAGTTCACAAAGTAAAGTCTATATCTCACAGTGCTTAGGTTTATTTAGAGTTACTCTAGAGAATAACACGTTATTAAAACAGAAATATTGAGATATTTTAACTTGGTGTCACTTTAAAAATAATCTTGAAACTCTCTAAGAACAGAATGATACTACTGCTTTGTCGTCTCTTGAAGTACAGCCAAGAAGGAATTAGTCACCTACACGGCACCAGACAGCAAGTCTGTAATTTGACTGTAATGGAGATTAAAAAAAAAATATTGTCTCCAGTCCAAAAGGCAAGATAAAAAAGATAGGAAAATGACATTTCAGAATTTGCTGAAAAAAAACAGTTAACTTTCAGCCCTTTCCGAAAAGAATCACAGGATTTCAAAGCATCATTTCTTATTTGTGTGAGTTTCTAGTTGATTGTAAATAACTTGGACTGTTTCCCAAAACAATGCATCATGCAGCAGGGCATAACAAATTAATGCAGCCTCTGAAAACTGAGAAATAATTTAAACTTAATTTTATAGCAATGCTTCCAAAATTGTAAGGATTTCTTTTAACTTCGAACTCAATAAAACAAATTTCTTTTTCTGTCCCTTAGAAAGAAAACCATGTTGAAGGATGGCATATATAGGTAATAGTACAGTCCTACTGTGGTTTCCTAAAGGTATACAATAGATTTGGGGAAATGGGGGTTAAAATACAAGCATACCTGTAAGAAAAGAGTTCTTGAATGCAGATGCTCTAAAAGACTGTAATATAACATTAAAAGTGGTGTGTTCCTGTCTGAGAGCTAAGGGGAAAAAAAGATTAAGGAAAGTAGTAAATGGTATGATTCTGATTAATTCACATTGGCTTCTGGGAGATTCAAAGGCGAAGACACACACGCACAAAATGCTACATATGATGACATAAAAGCCTTTAATGAATTCAGGTGAAAAAAAAAATCTCAAAGGATTTTTTAAAAGTCTTACTGAATAGAAGTGTATTCTCTGCAAAGAATTTGGAAATCTGCCAGAGTAGATGTGGGTTAATAAGTCAGAAATGTATTCAGGAGGCAAAGTTAGACACCTTGAAAGTCAATATGTTAATCCTGAATTCAGTTTTCCCTTTAACAGTCACATGGGGTGAAGTTTCTATAAAATTGATATGATAGGAATTGCACAGTTAGACTGAAAAACTCTGGGGGTTACCTACTAGAAGTCTGAGGTAAACAATAGAAGCTAACATATATTAGGGAGCATATACCTTGTGGTAAAAATATTCTTTAGGGAAGCTGTAAAGTAAGAATAGATGATCTCTTATTGCTCTGAATGACTCAGAGTATGCTGAAAAGTCAACAATGACAGTAAAAACCTAGTTCTATAAAAGATGACAAATTAGGAAGAGGTTGATATAAACAGCCATGTAGATGTAGGTATAAAGAACTTAAAAGAAAAAAAAGTAAAATTGACAGCAGTAGTGATGAAATTAAGTTCACTTTATATGTAATTTTTCTTGTTAATAAGAATAAAAATTATATTTTTCCAAACGGAAACCATTTTTCACTAATTACTAGAGCAGTCATTCAAGCCCATAAACTACTTAGCTCTACCTTTGGCTATGGGTGGTCTATATAAGTTTTAATTTTTTGTGTCACATAAAGCCTAAAATTAATTTCTTTTTATAGATAGTACTAAAGACAATAACTATGTGAATTGAGTATGAGATCTAAAAAAATTTTACAGGTCAATTTACTTAATATTGAATTATTTCTGCTGAATTTGTTTTTCTTCTCGTGTAAAGACTGCTTTAGTACTGCCATTGACTGACTTTTGTACATGCAAATACTTAGAATTTTTAAAGCAGCAGACACTGATTTACAGTTGCTACTAACCATGATACTGTCCAGCTTGCTTCTATTATGCTAGTTCACACTATCCATAGCGCATAAAATAATGGCTTCAAACACTTTACAGAAAAAGTCGTAGAAATGAAAGAAATCATATAGTCAAGGTTATTGGAACACATAGCATGAAGAATGGCAGCAGTTACCAAAAACTATTTTGATTAAAAGTCTGCAATGTAATGTTTACATTTAGTAGTAACAGAAGAGATGCAAGACAGAGAATGCTGGTACCCCAATGCTAGACCTAACTAAAATAATTACATCTTCCCACGATAAGAGTTATAGGGCAAAGCAATGCATTATAAAGTAATGCACAGCCCTGGGAAAACATTGCCCTGGAAATAAATCTAAAAAATCTAATTACTTGCTCTAAGCCTGTAGCACATCCTGCTATGTAGCAAAAAACATTGCAAGGGCACCGGCGAATTGAAAAGTTATACTCTACAATTTGTCTTCATTATCACATATCTATTATTTTGTAACACAGATCTAGTCCTTTGTTCATAATGTATTTCCCTTTTTCATCTTCCAGTGCTTAAACAGTATAAAGGTGTCAATGTTACTTTGGATTGTTTAATTTACTGAGCTTTATGTTATATACAACAGAAATGAATTATTGTATTTACTAAATTCAGAGCAATTAATTCAGTGACGTTCCAATCCACCATGGTGAATTGTCTGATTTTTATTCTTGACCCTCATTTCTTACCATTTATATTGTAATAACATTTTTTTCTTGTTAAGATTTTAACAATTAGATTTTTCTTAAATTAATGATTATTTCTGGCACCTTGTTAACAGTCTGTTTTCCTACCCTCTCTTTCTAGCGTTCCTTCTTACTGCTGAAGAGGCTCTGAAAAATACTTTTTTTTTTCCTTTATTCTTTGCTGATGAAACAAGCAGAATCAAACATTTACACAGACTCTATTAGTTCTTATGGACTGAGTATATTTCATGGAGCTGCACTTCAGCATGATCACAAATATTCATTTCTACTTCATGGTGCTAGCTGCATCTCCCTAGGAGCTGGGTGCTTACCAGACATAATATGATGAAGTATTATTATGTTTCCTCATCTGGAAACTGACAACTTTCCCTACTACAAATATGTACACTGTGCATTACAAATCTCTCCAAGATTCACATGAAGGAAAGAACAAGTGTATAGGTCAAAAAGGCATGCTTTAGGAAACCTGGAAAGAATGAGGAGTGTCATAAACAAAATAGGTTTACAACTGCCTCCGAGAACTACTTCATCAAATCGTCCTCCTGAGGGAAATAACAAAATTAACTACTGCTCTGGACTTAAAAAATCATTGCACATCCCTTTAAGAAACAGTT
>WAAB01006104.1:0-62263 GCA_013389865.1 Piaya cayana
TAGGGATAATTGAGCCAATGATACATTACGAATTGGATATCTTGCCACACTAACCTCAAAAAAACCCACCCCAAACACATTTGAAATTATTACAATGATAATCACCAAGGGAAGAAAAAGAAGTGTTCAGTTATTAGGCCAAAACTCAACAATCATTTATATCCCAGTAACAAAAGAAAATGCTAAGCGGTGCATGGCAAATATTTTGAATTTACAAGTAGATCTAATAGATTATCCAAGAAGTGCTGATATCCATTTACCAAGTCATGTCATTATTGAACATATCCATCAAGTAGTAAAAACATTGTTAGCAAAACAAAAATGTGGGAACCAGGAGTGACACCACAAAACAGACTGATGAAGGTGCAATATGAAATGAACTTTTTGCTTAGCAAGAGATGATCAAATTGGGCTGATGTTGAAGCATATACAAACCATGTCGTCAAAATTAGAGCAAGTAAAAGTCTATGTGAAAGTGCTATTGAAAAACAGTTACTATGGGCAATGGACAGGTCTGTACAAGCTATTAACATGGGGATGAGGTTATGCTTGTGTTTTAACAAATATAGGACCACTCTGGGCACCTGCGAGGTACATCAAACCCGCGTTGCTGCATGACAACTGTTAAGCCCCAACCACAAAAGCAGTCAACAAGAATGAGGAGGATGTTAATATTAGAGATGCTCTTAATCGTATGGGTGGTAGTTAAAGGATGTCCCTGGGTGATTGATTCTTCAAAGAAAGTGTGTATTACAGGATGGGTATGAGAACTGTTGGTCAAAGGAGGAATGTTAATTTTAATGGTGTTAATTGCTTTAACAATTATCCTGTATGTTACAATGTATACAAAGTCAAGTCAATCATATGTTTCACCTGAACATTTTAGTAATCAAAAAACAAAAAAGGGGAGTTGTGGGAAAATTTTACAAAAAAGCCTGGATGCTGTGGGACTGACTGATACTCAACAATTCTAACAAGGCCTTGAAACAGAGAGCTGAAAGATAAACAAAGGCCAGCTGAAAGGAATACAACAGCTAGCTCGGTGGGAACAAGCACCAGCTGAAAGGAAAACAATGGAAGAGAACTATCAATGTCATTAATTTTAGTGTAACTTGGTTTCTTAGCACGTGCAGTAGTTTAGACAATAATATGTTAGTAACAGCTTTAGGACAGCTACCTTTAGCCAATAATATATTGTAGATAACCTCGTGGGCACCCAGTTATGTAACCAAAAAGGGTTTATAAAGAAACAGCTAAGCTCAATAAATTGAACACTCGCTGATCATATTGATCTCTGCATTAGAGTCCATGATGCTCCCGTCAACAGTGCACCATGAACCTGTTCATTCCACAGCTGCACAACTTGATCTAGAAGGATGCTGAGAGGCACAGTATCAAAAGCGTTACTGAAATCCAGAACAAATGACATCCACAACCTTTCCCTTCATCCACGAGGCAGGTGACTTTGTCATAGAAGGATATCAAATCAGTAAAAGAGGACTTTCTCTTTGTGAACCCCACATGCCTGATTGTTCTTTAAATGCCTTTTAGTAGCACTCAGCGTGATCTTCTCCATAACTGTCCCAGACACTGAGGTTAGACTAATAGGTCTATAGCTTCCTGAGTCAATACAAGTGCCTGTCAGGGCTGTAGTAAGATCCCATGAAAGTTGCTGATGGAGGATATTATGTGACCTTTTCCCCTCATTCCTGTTTTCTAGCATGAAGTGCAATCAAACTTAGTTTAACCTTCATTTAATCATTGTCTTGCTATGACAGTTTTAAAGAAAAGTGTATCTCAGAAGTTTAAGCATTAATTACAATGGTATGACATGCTTCAGTAAAGCTGCAAAGAAATGCAAATTCTTCAGACCACACACAAATAAATTTATTAAAAAATTATTTATACTTATAGGATTTTATCCAGTCTTAAATGGAAAAGACTATTTTATACATTTGAATATGTATCTTCATTTTTATTCTGATTAAATAATAGTTTAGAACCGAGTTATTAGTAGCAAGAGATTAATGTTAGCAACTCATAGCAAACATCTGAATGTATTTAACAGATACATCTCTGAAGAAAAGTGTTCTTTCTTTTCAATTAAGTCAAGTATATTAAATTAACCATCAGAATATTCTTATTGAAGTCACTTAAGATGGAGATTTATAAGACCCACATATTTCATCCAATCAGCCCAATGTTTAATTATTTATTTTTCCCAAATTTAGGGTCCTATTCTATTTAAAATCCTATTTTAAAGGTTCCTGTTTAGAAATTATGAACAACTAAACAGTGAAGCAGCATTGCCTTCTTGCAAATTCCTCAAAATCTGAGGGATACAGATACTCATGTTCATGCAGTCAGCATTATTCTGTTAGCTTCTAATTCAAGCACACTAGTTTCCTAATAATAACCACAAGTGGTAAGCAACTGCAGATTGCAAAAACAAAGTTCCAGAGTATATCTAAATGGACCTATACAGAGTTTCACAGATTACACGTATACTGATTAGAAAATAGTCCAAGTGGGTAGTAAAGTTACATGGCCCTCCATTTTGATTCCAATGTTAGCCACCCATCAGCTGAGTGACAGGACCGCATGTAAACTTTTCACTATACATAAATTAAACTTCTCAGTATTTGCTAGACACATACTTTAGAATACAGCTTCAAAGTATTAAGAATAAAAGAGTCAGCTTTAGAGAGTTAGTGAAGATAAATGACTTTCCTTATTTTTGGAAACACTCCCTATCTTTACAGAAAATGAAGTATTTTCATGGAGAATAAATAAAATAAAATACTGTCTTACCTTGGTTCCCGGTTTTGGCTTTATTTCTTTGTCTAGGAGCATTGGTTTGCGCAGGCACTTGGCAGAACACAAACAAAAAAAACAGTGTTGAAGCACAATACTCAGAAATTTTAACAGAAAACAGTTTAATATAGAAGAGAGTTTGACTTGGCTTCTACCACATTCCTCAGAATGTGACAGAAAATTAAGAACAGCAAATTAAGAAATATTTTGAAATCATACCACAGAAAAGTAGAACTTCAATTAACTGAAAAGTGACAGCTAACAAAAGATGCGTGGTTTGAGGAAAAAGACAAATTATGAAGGAAAAGTTTATATGGGGAAAGACATTGAACAGATGAAGAACATGAGAAACTGGGAAGAGGGCACCACAGACAAAGCTGATTAAGAAAGTGATTGCATTATAATACACATTTTTAGTTTTAATTTATTTAGGGCAATATACTGTATACTTCTGAACTGATCTGATTTTCAGAAGAGAATTACATCAGCTCCCATGACTGCAGTGGCATGCCCCATGTCAGGGCAGGATGTATCCTCCTAAGCAGTACTTTAAACCTTGCTGTTAACATCTTGGAGCCAAATCACAATACAGGATTCCTTCAACAA
Organism: Piaya cayana; assembly: GCA_013389865.1. NCBI lineage: Eukaryota > Metazoa > Chordata > Aves > Cuculiformes > Coccyzidae > Piaya > Piaya cayana. Next base: position 3,421 of record WAAB01006104.1, read on the forward strand.
AAACTGCTAATGCTGACACACGGTCAGTCAGTTAGACCTTTACTTCATAAACCATAAAACCTAGGAGCTAACTCAATGACTATTGTTGTTTACTTTTTTTTTTTTGCTAAAAAGTGCATGCATCTAGCACACAACAATCAAAGTAACAGAAATCCTACTCTTTTAAATCAGCTTCCAAAAATAATGCACCTTGTCACTTCCTGTATTGCTTTGAGGATGCTGGGAATGAGATGTCAAAGATTTTCAATTAAATTCAAACTAATAAACATTCTAACTTCCCTCCTAATCTGAAAATTTCAAAGGAAGTTCACAACCTCTGAAGTGGTGCCAAACAAAACTTTTCTTGATTACTTATTACAGTACTTCAGAAACTTTGACATAGGATTCTGTAGCACTTGCTCAATATTAAGATAAAGTTTACAAGTAACAACAAATAAAATCACACTAACATTAAAATGCAATTCTGTAAAATTACTGCACTGTGGGTTACATATACTTTGTTCTGCTTTGAGTTTTGAAGTACTTTTCCTTTGGTTTTGCATACTTTTAATGCTTTGGATGTACAGCTCAAGAAATTAGCGCATAAATACCACAAAAAACTGAGTGCAGCAACTTAAGGCTCTCAAAAAACAATTAAGAACATGAATTTTCATCAGACTCAGCAGAATCTTACAGGATGCACAGCATTCTCAAGAACTGTTGAAAGTTTCTTTCCTGCATTCCTGTAAATAAAAATAACTCACTCTATGATGTTACCATTAGCATACTGGACTAGATATCAAGAGAGAGAAATTTTCTTCTTGAGGATATTATTGTCAGTTTGCATGAGCATTCAGTAATGTCATTGTCCTTCCAAGCTTTTCTCCTCCCAGTCACTCCCTCCTTTAAGATCCAAAGCACTTGTAAAACAGCAGTTGAATCCCATCTCACAAAAGGCTAAACAGATGGATCTCAGTTCTTAGTGTTCTGGTACTAAGAGAATGATAATTGTTTCATTTTCCCTGGTTGAAACATATATTCCCACTCTACTTAACTATATCATAATAGCAGCACACTCTAAAAAAAAGCTGGACACTACAAAGCATTCTTCAGCCTTGCCAGCACTTTCACTTTTGGTCTTTCTGAAGATCTCCCATGGCCCTGTTTTTTGTGTTTTGCAGTAGTTTCTTTGTAGGGGGTAAGGTAGCATGCAGTGGAGGATGGGGAGATGAACAAAAAAGGCAGAGGGAAGTCTATAACAGATCTAGTCTATTGCTTGCAATGTGTATACCTGTTCCACCTGATTACAGTCATCCAACTTTTCTTCCTGGGACACACTTCCTCTTGATAAAAGTGCAGGCATGGTGACTTCTGGTAAACATTCAGCCTATTAACAAGGAAACAGAACAGTTGTCACATAGGTCCACAATAATCATTAAAGGTTACCAAACTGTACGGGCTGCTTCGGGTCAAATATATAACAGAGCAATCCTTCTGAATCCAAAGTTTTCAGTTAACTCCCCTATATTTCTAGGTAGTACACTCTCATTCAGAGAAATCAGCTAACCACAAAACTTTAAGATACTAGTCAGAGTCATAGAATCATAGAACAACCAGGTTGGAAGAGACCCACTAGATCATCGAGTGCAATCATTCCTATCAAACACTAAACCATGTCCCTTAGCACCTCATCCACCCTTGCCTTAAACACCTCCAGGGAAGGTGAATCAACCACATCCCTGGCAAGCCTCTGCCAGTGCCCAATGACCCTTTCTGTCAAAAATGTTTTCCTAATGTCCAGCCTGAACCTTCCCTGGTGNGCTGGTCACACCGTTTCTGATACAAGTCAAGATGCCATTGGCCTTCTTGGCCACCTGGGCACACTGCTGGCTCATGTTCAGTCGCTGTCAACCAACACCCCCAGGTCCCTCTCCTCCTGGCAGCTTTCTAGACAGACTTCTCCCAGTCTGTAGCTCTGCATAGGGTTGTTGTGACCCAAGTGCAGGACCCAGCACTTGGTCTTGTAATAACAGGTTTTAAAATTGAATCAAAGTCCTGAATTTTCAAAACTGCTATGATTCTTTGCATTGGAATATTTTATATTCTGACTACTTCAAAGCAACAGTAAAAGAACCTCTCACCTACAAATCCACGTTTTTCTACCTTAGATATATGAAGTTCTTAAGCACAGTCACTTTTGCTCTGTCTTTCAAGGAATGCTGTAATCTATTTCTCCTTATCACAGCTTGATTTCACAATCTTTTTGAGTAACAAATTAAGTATCCTGGAGATTGCTAGAAAAACAAACACAAACCTGAAACCTTTGTAAGCAACCAAGGGAAGAGGGCATCAGGGAAAAAAAAACCAACCCAACTTAAATTAAAAAGTTTGAGAAACTGTCGGATCAGATACAAACACATAAAATCAGAAGAAAAATCAGAACTTTAGTATTGGTTAAACCTAGAAAGAGATAGATGAACATCTGCAGTAATTAAGGAGGAAAAAAAAGAAAGGCCAAAACAGTACTCAAAGAGAATGGTTTTTTTAAGGTAGAACAACCAACATAAATTTCTTAGATGTACAAGTGCAGAAAGCCTTTAAAAATACTCAAAGGATCACTAAGCCCACCAAATATTTAGAGATTAAAGAGTTGTTTAAAAAGATGGAGATCTAAAGAAAATCTCTGCCTTCTTAACAATACACAAATTTTAACTTAATCTTTTATTCACTTTCAGAATGAAACACAGTGTCAAAAAAGTGATACTGAAAACTTGGATAATTTAAAAAGAGCGAAATATTCAATTACTGCTTCTGAAGTTCAAATATGCCACAGCAGTGGGGCTAAGAAAAAAAATCAGAACATCTGTGTGAACACTGGAAGCGTTCTAGGCAACTGAAAGGTAGCAATACTTCTGTAGTAAGCCTTCCTGGCAAATTTGTTTTATCAATAATTAAAACCAGAACACTAGAAAATCTGGATTCCCATGATCTGTTAAGGTCTAATGAGCAGTTTTTGCAGAGGAAAATCTTCATGTTCTTAAGAGTCTTGGAATGTCTCCATAACATAATTTATTAAGATTTACAGAAATGTCTACAGCAAAGTCCCCCACAGAAGGCTAATAAAGGAACTAAGCAGTCTTGAGATGAAACAAAAACTTTCAAGGAGGCAAACAAAAAAGCCTGAACAGATAGTTTTCATCAGGGCAAAAAGGTTCAGCAGCAGAGTTAAGAGGCCCTAATGAGAAAAGAAAAAAGGAGGTGGAGGAGGAAGATATAATCTTGGGAAACATGAAAGGGGCCTTGAGGTGGAATTAGAAGTCCATTCTCCTGTGTCCTCCTACAATAATACAATCCATCAACATGAAATAAATCTCTGAGTACATACCAAAAAAGTATCCAGGCCATTTAAATGATGATTTTTATCATTGTTCACATCCCAAATTTCCATGATTGATTTCACACAAAGTTCCAAAATGTACATATCACCAGGAGATACTATAGACCTCTGTACCGCAAGTCAAACTGACTTTGGTCCCTAATACCATGCTGTTAACAACTTATTAAGTATATACATTTAAGTGTCATGTTCAGATAGTTTTGTAACTTACAGCTTTCCTTATTTTTCTGTATACATCATACACAAAAATCAACGGCGTTTTTTGCCATGTCATTCATACTAATGTATCCCAATTTCGACTCGTGGCCCAGGGAAGCTGTGGCTGCCCCATCCCTGGAGGTGCTCAGGACCAGGTTGGATGAGGCCTTGAGCAGCTTCATCTGGTGGGAGGTGCCCCTGCCCACAGCAGGGGGGTTGGAACCGAATGATCTTTCAGGTCCCTTCCAACCTTAACTGTTCTATGATTCCATTTAGTCCTCACCTCATCTTAGAGCTACACAACCAGGTAAAATACAGAGCAGGGGCGAGCGCACACCGCGGGCCCTGGCAGCCCGGGGAACTTTAGGGGTACGCTTCACGCCCACAAATACAAAACAAGCAACTGCTGGAAGACATTCCGAGCTGAAAAAGGAAAGAAAGCGCAGCGGCGGGAAAGCTGAGGGGAGAGGGGACAGAGAAACCCCCGGGAGGAGGGATGAGGAGGGATGAGGAAGGGCGAGGAAGGGCAGGAGAGGAAAGGCCAGCAGGGAGCCGCCCCTGCTCCGCTCCGGCCGTTACCATGTCGGCTCCGCTTCCCGCTCGCACCGACCCGCCACCGCGCGCTCCGCGACAGCAGGCGGCGCAGCCTATGACGTCAGCATTAGGCGCCCGGCGCAGCGCAGCGACGCAACGCGGTATGGCGGCGCCCGAGCCCGAGCGCAAGCGAAAGCTGACCGGGCACGGAGAGGAAGAGGAGGAGAAGGAGAGGGAGAAGGCGGCCGCGGACGAGGAAGAGGAGAATGAGGACCGCTGGGTCGGGCCGCTGCCCGGGGAAGCCGCGCAGGCCAAGAAGAGGAGAGGTAATGGCGGGCGGGGCGCGCCCCCCTCCCCCNAAGTCAATGTATTTTTTATAAGTTAGGTAAAATGTCCCTCTGACAGAATGTTTTCTTTCATAGATTGGAAAAGGTCTCTTGGGTCATTGAGTCTAACCATTCTTAACTGCAACTAAACCGTGTCCCTGAGCACCTCGTGTCTTTTAAACACCACCAGGGACGGGAACTCAACCACCTCCCTGGGCACCCTCTGCCAGTGTCCAATGACCCTTCTGTGAAAACTTTTTTCCTGTTGTCCAGCCTGAACCTCCCCTGGCAGAGCTTGAGGCCATTCCCCCTTGTCCTGTCCCCTGTCACTTGGCAGAAGAGCCCAGCTCCCTCCTCTCTACAACCTCCTTTCAGGTAGTTATACAGAGCAATGAGGTCTCCCCTCAGCCTCCTCTTCTCCAGGCTAAACAACCCCAGCTCCCTCAGCCACATCTTGAAAGGCTTGCAACTTTTGAGTAGTGGGTTTTTTTCAGGCATTGCTCATTCTTGAGAGATGATAATATCCTGTGTGGAGTATGATCTGTGCTAAACATGTGTGTTTTCTTCTGCGATCATCTCTGTTTGCAGCCTTTCCCTATTGCAAAGCCAAAGTCAAGCAGAGCTGTCTCCAAAGCTCCAAATTAGCAAGAGTTTTGACTATTGTGAGTTTCATAAGAACATTAAATTAGTAATTGGAAAATGATAGATTATGCATAAGATTTCTATGGAAGTTTATCCATATGCATGTAAGTGGGAAATGCATCATATCCCCAGCTCTTGTCTGGCTGTACAGGATTAACAGAGATCACTCTCTTGTGTTGCCCTGGCCTGATGAAAGACTCTTCCTTTTTAAAACTCCAAAACAAGTCTTAGAGAGATTATTTGCCTGCATTTTCAGTATTATTAGATGAAGCAAGCTGGCTGAGGAGGGGCCCCGTGGGGGATGCTACATTTCTCCTCCTTTGGGAAGCAACCCTGGACCAGGAGGTATTGCTTAGGATTGTGGAGCTGTGGGCTGCAGCACAGGGGCTGACTGCCGTGGGAGCCTCTCAGCTACACTGTGGCACAGGATGCTGGAGTGTCCAGAGCTTGCAGCTGGCTACATGTCTGTGTGATGGAAACAGTAGCTGAGCGGTGTTCAGTGACACGTGCCACTGTGCAACTGAGCAGCAAACTGGGGCTGTTTTACCTGGAAAAAGGGAAGCTGAGGAATGATCTTGCTCTCCACAGCTGCCTAAAAGGAGGTGGTGGTGAGGTAGGTGTTGGTCTCTTCTCCCAAGTACCAAATGATAGGACAGAAAGAAACACCCTCAAGTTGCGCTAGGGGAGGCTTAGATGATAAGATGAAGGGAAACACCCTCAAGTTACACTGGGGGACATTTAGATTGGATATTGGGAAAAAATTATTCACAGAAATAGTGATGAAGCATTGGAAGAGGATGCCCAGGGAAGTGGTGGAGTCACCGTCCCTGAAGGTGTTCAAAAATGTGTAGCTGTGGCACTTCAGGACATGGTTCAGTAGGCATGCTGGTGTTGGGTTGGTGGTTGGACTTGATACTCTTAATTGAGGTCTTTTCTGACCTTTATGATTCTATGTTAGCTGTTTGGATGTTGAAGTTGGAAATCGGGTTATTTTAGGTGAACCAGTTAAACAGTGATATAAGCAGGTGCCAGCACTTAGAATTTAAGCAATGATACCTGCATGAGACCTGGAATCCCTTAAAAACAACACAAGTAAATTTGGTTTTGGAAGAAAACATTTTTTCCTCAGCCTTCACAGGCAAGAGGTCAAGCCACACAGCCCAAGTCGCAGAAGGCAAAGGCAGGGACTGGGAGATTGAAGAACTGCCCACTGTAGGAGAGGATCAGATGTGAGATCACTTAAGGAGCAGAAGGATCTGATGTGATGTATCTGCAGGTCCTGAAGATACTGGCAGTTGAAGTTGCTAAGCTACTGTCCATCATATTTGAGAAATCATGTCAGTCTGGTGAAGTTCCCATTGACTAGAAAAGGGAAAACATAATTCCCCTTTTTAAAAAAGGAAGACCCAGGGAACTACAAGGTGGTCAGAGCCTGGAAAGATCATGGAGCAGATCTTCCTGGAAACTCTGCTGAGGCACATGGTTGAGGAGGTGATTGGTGACAACCAACATGGCTTCACATGGATATATGGTGCCTGATGAATTTGATGGCTTTCTATGATGGGNATTGAAGAACTGTCCACTGTAGTAGAGGATCAGATGTGAGATGACTTAAGGAGCAGAAGGATCTGATGTGATGTATCTGCAGGTCCTGAAGATACTGGCAGTTTAAGTTGCTAAGCTACTGTCCATCATATTTGAGAAATCATGTCAGTCTGGTGAAGTTCCCATTGACTAGAAAAGGGAAAACATAATTCCCCTTTTTAAAAAAGGAANTCAGGTAGTTATACAGAGCAATGAGGTCTCCCCTCAGCCTCCTCTTCTCCAGGCTAAACAACCCCAGCTCCCTCAGCCACATCTTGAAAGGCTTGCAACTTTTGAGTAGTGGGTTTTTTTCAGGCATTGCTCATTCTTGAGAGATGATAATATCCTGTGTGGAGTATGATCTGTGCTAAACATGTGTGTTTTCTTCTGCGATCATCTCTGTTTGCAGCCTTTCCCTATTGCAAAGCCAAAGTCAAGCAGAGCTGTCTCCAAAGCTCCAAATTAGCAAGAGTTTTGACTATTGTGAGTTTCATAAGAACATTAAATTAGTAATTGGAAAATGATAGATTATGCATAAGATTTCTATGGAAGTTTATCCATATGCATGTAAGTGGGAAATGCATCATATCCCCAGCTCTTGTCTGGCTGTACAGGATTAACAGAGATCACTCTCTTGTGTTGCCCTGGCCTGATGAAAGACTCTTCCTTTTTAAAACTCCAAAACAAGTCTTAGAGAGATTATTTGCCTGCATTTTCAGTATTATTAGATGAAGCAAGCTGGCTGAGGAGGGGCCCCGTGGGGGATGCTACATTTCTCCTCCTTTGGGAAGCAACCCTGGACCAGGAGGTATTGCTTAGGATTGTGGAGCTGTGGGCTGCAGCACAGGGGCTGACTGCCGTGGGAGCCTCTCAGCTACACTGTGGCACAGGATGCTGGAGTGTCCAGAGCTTGCAGCTGGCTACATGTCTGTGTGATGGAAACAGTAGCTGAGCGGTGTTCAGTGACACGTGCCACTGTGCAACTGAGCAGCAAACTGGGGCTGTTTTACCTGGAAAAAGGGAAGCTGAGGAATGATCTTGCTCTCCACAGCTGCCTAAAAGGAGGTGGTGGTGAGGTAGGTGTTGGTCTCTTCTCCCAAGTACCAAATGATAGGACAGAAAGAAACACCCTCAAGTTGCGCTAGGGGAGGCTTAGATGATAAGATGAAGGGAAACACCCTCAAGTTACACTGGGGGACATTTAGATTGGATATTGGGAAAAAATTATTCACAGAAATAGTGATGAAGCATTGGAAGAGGATGCCCAGGGAAGTGGTGGAGTCACCGTCCCTGAAGGTGTTCAAAAATGTGTAGCTGTGGCACTTCAGGACATGGTTCAGTAGGCATGCTGGTGTTGGGTTGGTGGTTGGACTTGATACTCTTAATTGAGGTCTTTTCTGACCTTTATGATTCTATGTTAGCTGTTTGGATGTTGAAGTTGGAAATCGGGTTATTTTAGGTGAACCAGTTAAACAGTGATATAAGCAGGTGCCAGCACTTAGAATTTAAGCAATGATACCTGCATGAGACCTGGAATCCCTTAAAAACAACACAAGTAAATTTGGTTTTGGAAGAAAACATTTTTTCCTCAGCCTTCACAGGCAAGAGGTCAAGCCACACAGCCCAAGTCGCAGAAGGCAAAGGCAGGGACTGGGAGATTGAAGAACTGCCCACTGTAGGAGAGGATCAGATGTGAGATCACTTAAGGAGCAGAAGGATCTGATGTGATGTATCTGCAGGTCCTGAAGATACTGGCAGTTGAAGTTGCTAAGCTACTGTCCATCATATTTGAGAAATCATGTCAGTCTGGTGAAGTTCCCATTGACTAGAAAAGGGAAAACATAATTCCCCTTTTTAAAAAAGGAAGACCCAGGGAACTACAAGGTGGTCAGAGCCTGGAAAGATCATGGAGCAGATCTTCCTGGAAACTCTGCTGAGGCACATGGTTGAGGAGGTGATTGGTGACAACCAACATGGCTTCACATGGATATATGGTGCCTGATGAATTTGATGGCTTTCTATGATGGGGCTATGGAATTGATGGATAAGGAACAGTAGCTGATGTAATCTACCTGGACTTGTGCAAACTGTACAAAACTGTCCTGCGTGACATTCTGATCTTTAAATTGGAGAGATATGTGTTTTAAGAATGGACCACTGGATAGATAAGAAATTGGCTGGATGGTCACACTCGAAAGAGTTGTAAATGTCCAAGTGGAGACTGATGAGGAGTGGTATTTGCTAGGGGTTACTGTTGGGACTGGTGTTGTTTTACATCTTTGTAACAGACGTGGATGGTGGGATTGAGGGCACCCTCAGGAATTTGCCAATGAGACGAAGCTATGTGTCATGGTTGGTACAGTGGAGGGAAGGAACACCATCCAGAGGGACCTTGACAGACTTGAGAAGTGAGCCTGTGTGAACCTCATGAAGTTCAAGAAGGCCAACTGCAAGGTCCTGCACATGGCTTGGGGCAATCCCAAGCACAGCTCTGTTGAGAAGGACTTGGGGGTACTGGTAGATGAAAAGCTCAACATGAGCCAGTAATGTGCACTTGCAGCCCAGAAAGCCAACTGTATCCTGGGTTGCATTGAAAGAAGTGTAGTCAGCAGGTCGAGGGAGGTGATCTGTCCCTCTACTCCACTCTAGCGAGACCTCACTTGGAGCAGTGTGTTCAGTTCTGGAGTCCTCAGCACAGGAAGGACATGGACCTGTTAGAGAGAGTCCAGAGGAAGGCCACCAAGATGATCAGAGGGCTGGAGCACCACTCATATGAGGACAGGCTGAGAGAGCTGGGGTGGTTTGGGCTGAAGAAGAGAAGGCTTCTGGAAGACCTTATAGCAGCCTTCTCATTCTTCAAGGAAGCCCACAAGAGAGCTGAGGAGGGTGTCTTTATGTGGGAGTGCAGTAATAGGACGAGGGGTAATGGTTTTAAGTGGAAAAAGGGTAGATTTAGGTCAGATTTTAGGAAGAAATTTTTTACTGCGCAGGTGGTGACACACTGGATCAGGTTTCCCAGGGAAGCTGTGGATGCCCCATTTCTGAAGGCTTTCAAGGCTGGGTTGAATGAGGCTTTGAGCAATGTGATCTAGTGGAAGGTGTCTTCACTTGCAACTGGATGGTCTTTAAGGACCCTTCCTACCCAAACCATTCTATGCAAATGAGGTGCAGATGGTTTTCTGGCAGTAACTTAAAAGTTGTTATAATATTTGAGAGTTACTTTAAAAGGGGGCATGGTTATATAAAAGGTACAGGTTAAATCGGAGTTTGAGTGGCATTAGTGTACCAAGAATCTCTAAGTCTTAGTACAAAGCCACAGTGGTGGGAACCTCTTCTATTATGTTTGCACAAAAACCTCGCATAGTCTTGTCAAAAATGGGAGTAAGCTTTGCAAACATAAGGAAGAGAGAACAGAAGATAGATGAACCTTTATGGAAAAAATAATACTTCTGATTTTTCTCTTTATTCTGTTTAGTTCTTGAATTTGAACGCGTTTATCTTGAAAATCTACCATGTGCTTCGATGTATGAACGCAGTTACATGCACAGAGATGTCATTACACATGTGGCATGTACTAAGTAAGTATCTTTTTTCCCACTGTATCTCATCAGAAGTGTATTTTTATAAATGCTAGGCAGTTGTCAGTGTAGAAGTTTAATATTGGAAAGTTACTGTGCCTAAAAGTGGTACTTCAGGAGGGTTTTTTTGAAAACTAAGTGTGAAGGAAAAGGCTTACTGAGAATCAAGACAAAAATTGTTTAAATAGACTAAAAGTGAATCTTCAAATCTTTATTGCAATGTGCACTGTGTACAGGAGTAACAGAAACTGACTGTATCTGAGTAAAACATGATTCAGCAGAGCTGCACAGATTGAAGAGAGAACTTCCTTCTCTTTATATACAAATATATACTAAAAATATAAACTGTATATTAATAGATATACTGTATATTTTGATATATTTACTGTGTATTTATATGTGCAGTTGGACTCTACAGTCTCAAAGGTCTTTTCCAACCAAGTGATTCTATGATTCTATGACATATATATATACACACACACATCAGTAAATAGTAACTGTGGTGAAACCAGACCCCAAGTAGAACTAGTCAAAAGGGACTTTAAAAAAGATTTCTTCTGACTTTTCAAAGTCTAGGGGACATTAAAATACTATTTTGCTTTTGTGGGAGTTATAGTACCCATTCAGACAGACTGCCACAGTAATTTGTTTTAAGTTCATTCTCTATACAGTGTTAACAATAGTGAAAATGACTGCCTGGTGTGAAAGTGCATAATGTGTGTACTTCTCTGTTTTTTCTTGATTTTTAATTTTTCTTTTGTAAATCTGTAGGACGGATTTTATCATAACGGCCAGTCACGATGGACATGTAAAATTCTGGAAAAAAATAGAGGAAGGGATTGAGTTTGTTAAACACTTCCGGAGTCACCTAGGTAAGAAGTTCCATTTTCATTTCTGAAGGACCTCACTTTTTCCTCTCCCTTGCTCTTACTCTCTTGAATAGGCAGAGCAAATAAAGAGTAGAGGTGTTCTGGGATACATTTACTGTAGTCAGGGGTTAAATTATACGTACCTGTCTTGCTTCATTTGCCTGTCCTGTTTGGTTTTGCTCCCAAGCTGCAGGATGGGTAAGATCAGGGTAAAACAGATCCCCTTTATCCTTTGCATTGTCTTATTCCCAGTCAGTGGGGCGAATGTCTAAGACATGAAGATCTGTCTGTTGAAAAATAAGAGAACAAGGTTCATAACATGGTATATGAAGTCTAGAGATGTCTAAAGAGGTGTTACTTTAGGTAAAGTCACCTTCATCCCTTAGCTTTTTCTTTTTTTTTCCCTATAATATGCAAAAAAATTATTTGCATCTGGGATTGTTGCAGCTGTAGAGTAAATTTTGCATCACTGCCATGATTGTCAGCTGAATTGAAACTGAGAATTAATTAATGTTCCATACTGTACTAAGCATTAAACATACTGGACAGAAAAGAAGGTTCTCACTGCTATTAGAAATTATAATTTGCCTGATGGAAAAAAGTGTGATATGCAGACTATTACAAGTAATATGTACAAATATGACAAATATGTAATCATAGATACTAAAAGTACTGGTTCTTTTTAGAGTTAGAAAAAATGTTATGGTGGGTTCTTTATATTAACTACTAGTGATTATTTACGGAAACAAAATGAGAACAAAGCCTGCCAAACAAAAATATTGTGAAAAAATTATGGACGGCTCAATTGCAGAGTCATTTTGAGTACTGTGTGTGTTAATAGCAGGGCTGTTGTAGTCTGTAGAGTCCTGCTGCTTTTTCTGGTTTGAGAAATGGAAGCTGACAAGTGTGTAATTTTTTGCCATATCATAATGTTGTTTTCAGTTCTTTTAAAATAATGTTTTAAATGAAAATTACTGCAATATTTTTGATTGATATGTATTGTAAGTAGTTTGCTGTCAAGTACCTGGTTCCAGACAGTGACAAACAGTGATAGGATGCAAAGTGTATTTCTGTGGTGTGTTTTTTTTGTTTTGTTTAAGTCAGTTAGTTTTTTTAAATCAAAAATTAGAGAAACAGCTAAGATACAGGCTTAAACCTCTGCAGATTTTCTCCTGTGGAGTATTAAAATGAAGGATGTCCCTTTCCTGTGTCTTAATATTATATTAAACTTTTTAATAGGTGTTATTGAGAGTATTGCTGTTAGTTCGGAGGGGGCATTATTCTGTTCTGTTGGAGATGACAAAGCAATGAAGGTGTTTGATGTAGTCAACTTTGATATGATCAACATGCTGAAACTTGGGTAAGTTACTGAGTTCTTGAAAAGGTTTGTTTTATAAATGCAGGATATTTTGCTAAGAGGTAAGTTAATTTGGGTCTATCATTTTTTTTCCCCCTGGTCCACTGAAGTTGAGTAATTTGCGTTATCCAAAATGAATTCAGTAGCTGGGGACTACCTGACTGAATAGAAAAAATTGACTCTATATGCACAGTATGTGAGTGGAGTAGGCCTGTGCCTTTATTCTCGGTCAAATGTTAAGCACAAAGATGTGTTTTTTCTCCAAATACTTGGCTAGGCATAATTTTTTTGTTGTTGTACGGCACTGAATTTAAAAACTAGCCAAATAATAGTTCTAGTAGAGAAGGAATTTGGCCTATTTGTACTCTCTTATTTGTTGTCATAGGGATAAAAATTTCCTCCTTCTGTTAGGAAGGATAAACCCCACACTGTTAGAAGTGTGGGTGGAGGATTGGAGGATTTTTGAGTGCTGTACCAAGGGTGGTAGATTTAATTACCCCTTGTCTATCTGCTCTAGAAAAATTCCAGTTAGCCTTAGTCTTTTCTTTTTGCTAGTCTTTTCTACTTCGCAGCCCTGTATTGCGACTTCAAAATTGGTAAAATTATAGGATTAAAAGAAAAATTAATACTAGGAAAAACCTAATTTGATGTTGCAAGAGATGGTACTTTTCATGTTTAAGAATTCAGGGGAAATTGAGGTAAAAATTAAATGCATTTTGTTTCAGGGATTCCCTCAGAATCCTACCTTTAAGGTTTTTCTATAGTATGCTCTCTGATTTATCTTTAAATAGATGTTTTTCAGCTTCACTATTCAAGACCCTCTTCTCTCTGTATACTTTTTACAGAGATACTGGGATTTAACTGAAATTAACTCTTTAATGAAGAGGAAAACAGTATAGAGCTGTAATGTAAACTTTGTCTTGAATAACCTTTTAAAACTTTGTTGCTTTACCTTCTCCATTACTGTTTATTGAGCAGATAGTTTCTGTTGATGTGCCTGAGAATATTTTTCATGGCTCTTTGCTCAGGCTTGCCATGGTTAATACAGAATCATAAGTTCTGTGTGGTCTTTCAGCTCATATTATCTTGTAGTGCTTTGTCTCAATTTATTCAGATCCTTTCACTTCTGAGTGATGCATACAGTGTGTCTGTCTGCAGATTCCTGTGCTTTATGCTTACATGAATGATCTAGAGAAGGGTGGCTGTTTCTGCAGAAAAATTGGATAACAGTGCATAGATCTAAGGGACATCATATTTATTCATGTCTGTCTATTTGATTGTCTTCTTTCTAGTAAATCTGAGACAGACTTCTGATTATGTTTTTCTTTATAAGAATCCTTACCAGAGAGGCATTGAAAACTGAAATTGTTAGTGTCTGTCATTGTCAGTCCTTCAGTATCTGTTGATTTGATTTATGAAAAGATACTAAATATATGACTTTTGTACAGAGACTATAATTTATTTGTAGTGTCTCATTTAGTTTCTGAGTTCTGGTTCTCAAAATCTTTGGTTGCAGACTTTCTGAAAAACAGACATAGCTTTTATTATTGACCATATCTCTGGCTCACTTTATTTGCTGAGCATGGTTTTGGTAGTAGCAAATGGGTTCCTTCTTAAATGTATTCAGAATGCTTATTGAATATAGAGTGGTTGTTTGTTTGGCAAGACCTAGCTGAATTGTTCTGTAAGTGTATGGCAAAGGTGCCATTGCCTTAATTTCCACTGAAGCATTAATCACTTAAAAGATGGAAGATAAATGCTACAAAGTCATAAAAGTTGAGTAGTAATCATTAATGCTACTGGTGCTGTTTAGCTGTGTTTCTGTTTCTTATTCTGCTTTGATCCCAACTTCTACCTTTGCTTTCTATCGCAGCATTTTTGTAAAACAATATGGGAGCAATAGAGATTGGCTAGGCCATCCACTGAGTTGTGTTGCTTGGAAATGTTTGATTATAACAGTCCTGAGTTTTAGCAAGACAGATACTAGCAAGACTAGTAAATGAAGTTCAAGATTTGCTTCTGATACTTGAAATCAAGTTTATAGCATAACTCTTTTCTTGTCTGAGTAACATCAGTCCTTATCTATGTATTTATTTTTTCCTCTTTCACTCTTTGTTGCAGCTACTATCCTGGCCAGTGTGAATGGGTATACTGCCCTGGAGACGCCATATCTTCTGTTGCAACATCCGAGAAGAGCACAGGAAAAATATTCATATATGATGGACGAGGAAATAACCAACCACTTCACGTCTTTGATAAACTCCATACATCCTCTCTTACTCAGATACGGTTGAACCCGGTCTACAAAGTAGTAGTGTCTTCTGACAAATCGGGAATGATCGAGTACTGGACTGGTACTCCTCACGAATATAAATTTCCCAAGAATGTGAACTGGGAGTATAAGACAGATACTGATCTATATGAGTTTGCTAAATGCAAGGCTTACCCATCCAGTATAAGTTTTTCACCTGATGGCAAGAAAATGGCCACTCTTGGGTCTGACAGAAAAGTTAGAATTTTCCGTTTTCTGACGGGGAAGCTCATGAGAGTCTTTGATGAATCTCTGAGTGTGAGTATTTTTGAGGCTTTTTCTCTACGTATTTGAATTTATTTAGCAACACATTCAGTTATCTGTTTCTATAGCTGAGCTTCATAACTATTTTTCTTACTAAAAAGGTTTTCTGTATTCTTCCTTGCCTTTTGTATTGCTTTGCCCTAGAATTAATTCTTCCTGGTTTACGTTAGTTATGCAGTGAAATTGGGGTGTTGATTTTCATCTGTTTTCATACTGCTAGATTTTTTTTTTTAGTGGAAGGCAGTTATGAAAATGTGTGTTTCAAATAACATCAAAATAATTAGTTAAATGTCATCTTCTAAGAACTTGACAGCTGCATGTTTCTGTTTCTTTGCTTAAGCTTAGTATTACAACATGCATATTGAATCATTAAAATAAGGAGAGTACTACTTGTGTTTATTTTATTTCTTCAGTTCAGTTTGATTGGAGTACTCACAGTTGAATTCTGTATTTTCTTAGCATATGGGTCAGTGTTTTACTGGATCGAACGTTTAAATTATGTTAATGTAATAATGTTTTCCCTTGTTTTTCCATAGATGTTTACTGAACTTCAGCAGATGAGACAGCAGCTACCAGACATGGAGTTTGGCCGACGTATGGCAGTTGAGCGTGAGCTGGAGAAAGTGGATGCAGTAAGATTAATTAATATAATTTTTGATGAAACTGGACACTTCGTTCTCTATGGAACAATGTTGGGCATTAAGGTCATAAATGTAGAGACTAATAGGTAAGTTCCAGTGACAGATGTTGAGATAAATATGTTTGTATCAAAGTCTATATTCAGTCAGATTTATAGTATATTTAAAACTTGATATGACTGTGGAAGTCTCTAACCTTTGTCGTTCTTGTCATTTGTGAGCCTTATGTTAGAGACTCCTGTGCTTAGTAAAGCAGTTTAAAGCTTAGCAGAACAAAGAGAAAATACGGCAAGTTTATTTGAATTAAAAATTGAATGTGATAAGGTAAATGGGTATCATGCAGCTGGGATTTTGTTGCATAAGGAGGTTCACTGGTAAATTATGTAGAAAGTCTGAATAGAAAATCATTATAAAAACAATTAGTTAAAGAATACTTTGAGAGAGATTTGCCTTTTTGCTTTGGGTCTTGCAGTCAGAAAGAAGGCATTCTCTGACTGAGAAGTTAATAGTAGTTACACTTTTTTACATCTTGTACTCCAGGTGTATTCGTATCTTGGGGAAACAAGAAAACATCAGAGTGATGCAACTAGCGTTGTTCCAAGGAGTAGCAAAGAAACATCGTGCTGCAATCACTATAGAGATGAAGGCATCTGAAAATCCTGTTCTCCAGAATATTCAGGCTGATCCAACAGTAATCTGCACAGCTTTTAAAAAAAACAGATTTTACATGGTGCGTGTGGTTTCTATTTAAATAGCTCCATTTTTATATTGATGTCTATTATGCTTTTTTTTTTTTTTATTTTTCTCCCTGTACCTTTCCAGAATTTTTTGTCTTAGGTATCTGGAAGCCACTTTTCCAGAGGAGTCCCTTTATATTGCGAGTATATTCTAGAATTTTTGCCTTGACCTGGCTACACATTCAGTAGAAACAGCTTTTTTTTTTGTTCATTATTGCTTAAGCAGTTCTATGAACTTGGGTGGTTTGAGCTGTCTGAGTTATAATTCTCTGAGAAAGTTATATGGCTTTGTTCTGGTGGGAAAAAAGAACACAATTTACTTAGGAACATTTAAAAAACCTAACCAGATCATGTACTGATGAACAGTAATTAACTATGTATAAAATATGTGATGAAAAATAATTATATCCAGAACAGCATCAGGATTCAGTAGCACAAAATATGTTATGGGGAACTAACAAAGATGGAAGTAATCTTCCTATTTGCAATTTAGGTGTTAGGTGGGGTGCAATGAAAAAGCCAATCAGACAAGCAATTCCAAAAAGGTTACTTGCACATCTGGGATGTTCACCACAGAAGTGAGAGATCGGTCTGTCTGTTATTACTTGTGCTTTAATTTCTGTTGGACCAAGATAGGGTAATTTCTAAACCTTTGTATGGTTAGTGCATAGTACAACATGGAATATACTACTATGAACAGTTTTAGAAGTGAGGAGGAAATATTAGATAAAATCTGGAAATGTTATTCCCTGTTACAGAAAGCACTACCATATGCATGGAGAAAGATTAGCAATTGTCATGTGATATGTAAGTGTAGTGCTCACTTAAGCAGATGCTCCTGTACTTACTCTGTTTTCCTATAAGTACTATAAAAATTAAATTTTTGAGACTTTGTTTTGAGTTATATTTGCTGGTTTGCTATAGCTTTGTAGTAATGCAGTATCGGAATGAGAAGATTTAGTTTGACTTTATAGTGAAATGAAAAGTTCTGAGATTAAACCTGTCAGTTTTGTCTAACAGAAATTTATATTCTCCATTCTTTTTTTTTAAAGAAAAGATGCTGAACTACTGTGAGTTCTTTGAAAAGGGAAGTTTAAAGATAACAGATTGTAAAAGGTTATTTGTATTTGCATGTACTGGAATTTGTGACATGGAAATGCTTGTAATGCACAACACTGAAATGCAAGGATAGATTATGAATTCTCTTTCTACATTTCAAACCTAGTCAGGTGTTGAACAGGTTGAATAATCCCATTGATGTCTTGGGTGCAGAGTATTGTGTAAGATAAGAGGGAAAAAGAGAAAACAGTTATCCTTATGTTCTTTTATTCTTCAGTTTACTAAACGTGAACCAGAAGACACAAAGAGTGCAGATTCTGACAGAGATGTATTTAATGAGAAACCTTCTAAAGAAGAGGTAATGGCTGCCACTCAGGCAGAAGGTCCCAAAAGAGTTTCAGATAGCGCCATCATCCACACAAGCATGGGAGATATCCACATCAAGCTTTTTCCTGTTGAGTATGTATTTCATAGTCTTTCTGATATTTTGTTTTTCTTCCTTCTGTGTTTTTTTTTGGTGGCAATATCCATGACTTACATTTCAAGCTAGGAGTAATTCCTTTCTTTCCCTTGTTCTACTGTCCTTGTTTCCTGACAGTTTCTTAATACATCAATCTAGGAATGTGACACTTGACAAAGTAGGATAAAAATAGGTCTAAATAACATTTGAGGCAGAATGGCTCTTTTTATATTTGCTTTAATTTTTTTCTGGAGGGTGGGAGTGTTATTCCTTTTTAAACTTGTCTTGTTTGTCTAAACCGCAGATGTGGGTTGGTCATGGTCCTTTCTGTGTAAGCAATGATCTTTGATTTGATCTTGAAACAGAACGTTGATGTTGGCAGCAGCTGTAGACTTGGTAGTAGGTCTGTGTTAAGCCAGAGGAATAGTGCAGTTTGCAACTTCCACATGTGTCCATTGTCCTGCTTTTTATGTTATGGTTGCTCTTTCAAGAGCATCGTAAAGTTTGTACCGGCATGTACAAACTTCATACTCGAGTTTTCTTTGAAGAGGTGAGGATTTGATTTTTTTTTTCCTTATTTGATAAAAGCCATTTCTACAGTATGCTGAAATACTGCTCAGTAAAACAGGATCACAGTCTCAGCTGAAATCTTTATGCCCTTGCCACAAGCAGGCTACAATAAATACTTAATAGTATTTTCTGTTACATGATTTTAGATGCCCCAAAACAGTGGAAAACTTCTGTGTGCACAGCAGAAATGGTTATTACAACGGACACATTTTTCATCGCATCATCAAGGTAACTTGTAAAAAGTTGAATTTTTGTGGGTTTAGACAATGTACCTTTGTGCTCAGGACTTCCTGTTAAGCGTTTCATTTACGTTTTGCACAAAGTATTTCTGAAATGGCCTCATAGTTCTCTGTAAATTCTGAATAACTCTGAAGTTCTAAACAGCTTTATCACATTACTGAAGTTGTTTAATAGTTGTTCTGCAACTGACGGGTGGAAGAAATCTGATAACTGAGAGAAAGATCAGTTCAGCAATCCTGCCTGAATACTTTTCATGTCAGAAGGCATTTCTTGCTAGGCCTCTCATTTCTGTTGCACCAGAACCGCACTGATACAGGCTAAGTGCTGCTTGCAGGGGGCAGTGTCCTTCATTAGCAGAAATAGTGAGTAACCTTGTATTTTCATAGAATCATAGAATCACCAGGTTGGAAGAGACCCATCGGNCACCAGCCTTGTTGCTCTTCTCTGGACTCGCTCCGGAGCCTCAACATCCTTCTTGTGGTGAGGGGCCCAGAACTGCACACAGTATTCAAGGAGTGGTCTCACCAGTGCCAAGTACAGAGGGAGCACAAGCACTCACTTCTTACTTACAAGAAACCCTGAATGCTTTGTCCCTTACCACAGCATTTTAACACATTTTGTTGAGAGGTTTGAACTAAGTTTGAAGAAAAATGTCACGTGGCATAGAACTTTTTTGCTTATTTATTTTCTGCAGTGACTTAATAACATTTAATTTCTATGTAGGGTTTCATGATTCAGACTGGTGACCCAACTGGTACAGGGATGGGAGGTGAAAGTATCTGGGGAGGAGAATTTGAAGATGAGTTTCATTCAACATTACGACACGACAGACCATACACGCTCAGCATGGCAAATGCAGGACCAAATACCAATGGGTCCCAGTTTTTCATAACAGTAGTGCCAACTGTAAGTAATATTAAAAGCTCAATTTAAGACATGAGATTTTAACCAGATGGTAAAAATATATTTTCTTTTCTGATGGAAAAAGGAACACAGCTATCTAGGCACAGTGCTATCCAACAGGTTATTTCACAAATAAATACTGTACACAATGATGTGAAACAATCCTTTAAGAAATGGAAAAATATTTTGGACAGTTGTGATCAGGAGGTGTTTAGGCTTTAACTGGGTATCAAATTCCTAGTAAATCAGAAACATTTGCAATTGTGTGTTACTGGAGCATTTTATATTAATATACTGGTTTAAACTTGATGGAAATCGAGCTATTGCTTAAATTGCTTTAAGTTTTCTGATATGGTGCCCTTAATATTGCCTAATTCTAGCTATTGAAAGAAGCCAGTATTCAGATTTGAAGATTTCCTTTGGTTTGTGTACAATTTCAGAGCCAAAGAAACTTTGGTATGTGAATCTAACAGATAAGAATTTGGTTTATAAAAGTAACATTCTTATAGCACTTATTCCAAAACCATGTATCTTTTTTTTTAAAAAAACACACCCATTAACCCTAATTTTGAAGCTTATTAAGTTGTAGCAGTGCCCATTCAGATTGCAAATTTGGCATACGGTATGCATGTAGTATTTTGGACAGGCACTTAAAATTCAGTTGTGAGAATACCATTAAACAGAGGCTGAAACAGGATTTCTGTGAACTGAGAACACACTTTAAAATAAACTGAAGTGTTACAGCACTGCTAGAATCTGACCTATTTTGTACTTTAGGAAAACAACTGAAAACGTGAGTGTAAATGCATATAAATACTAGCCATACCTTGGTACTTGCTTATATGCCAGTATTTGCATGGTTTTAAGTTTCATAGTCTGAATATATAAAATGTATCCATGTTCGCTTATTCCAGGTCAGTCTGTTTCTGGTTTGGTACCTAGCCTATGTGCTGCTTTCTATTTTAATAAGCTTTTTTTCTCCTCTTGTGCCCTCAAACAGCCATGGCTAGACAACAAGCACAGCGTGTTTGGACGGGTGACTAAAGGAATGGAAGTTGTTCAAAGAATCTCAAATGTAAAAGTCAATCCCAAAACCGACAAACCTTATGAGGATATCAGTATCATTAATATCACAGTGAAGTAACCAAAGACCTGAAGGTTCCAGGTTAAGCAGAAAAAAACTTAGCACTGTGGGACTGAAAAAGGGACCTATAAAAAACATTTTTGATAATTCTTTTTGATAATTCCTACATCTGTAAGAAGTGCCAGGACATAGCAATCACCAGTTCTACAATTTTTAATGTACCTAAAGTGCCCTAAGTCTGTATTTCTAGTACATTTGTTTTTTTAAAGTAAAAATATCTGCATGTTTCTTACCAAGTCTGCTGTTTTTCTTGCATCTCTTTGATGGAACACTTTAGATAAAACCCCATACCATGTCTCGTGATGCTTTTTATAATAGCAACCGTGTATAGTTTGTAAGCTTTTTATAATTAGTTGCATCTCGTATCTCATTAATCCTTTTCACAGTACTGAAATCTTTGATGGAGATAAAAATCAGAAATCCTAAACTGAGCAAAGTCTTCAATCATACATACATGCATCAAAAGTTAGATTAAGCTACCTTACTGTTGTCACACCAATCTGCCTCTGTCCTTTAAATGGTTGTGTATGTGTCTCCTGTGTCCAACAGCATTAATGATCTCTTGGAATGCCATTGCATAAAGTCCCATGCAACTTGTTTGGCATTGCCAATAATGTTTTTTAATTTCAATGTTTGCTTTCTCCTTAGTTTAGCCTAGGGAATCTGTTTCTGGCTTCATTTTTACCAAAGTCTTGCAACCATTACTACTTCTACTGAAAATACTTAGTTGAAAATAAATTAGTAATCAGCTCAGCTAAGCTTATGTCAGCTGTTTCTTCTGCAGTGCTTCAAGAAGGCTCAGGCAGCTTCTAAAGCTGTTGTGAACCTGTGGCTAGATACTATCCTGTTAACAGTCCAACATCCTAAGCCTACTCTGAATACCATAACATCAGCTTTCACTGTTCATGTTCACATAACACAACTGCACTCACATCAGCAACAGGGGTTTACAGTGCTGGTAGTTGTGGGAACATTTTACAGAGAAGAAAGCCTGGATGCTGTGGGACTGATTGATACTCAACAATTCTAACAAGGCCTTGAAACAGAGAGCTGAAAGATAAACAAAGGCCAGCTGAAAGGAATACAACAGCTAGTTTGGTGGGAACAAGCACCAGCTGAAAGGAAAACAATGGAAGAGAACTATCAATGTCATTAATTTTAGTGTAACTTGGTTTCTTAGCATGTGCAGTAGTTTAGACAATAATATGTTAGTAANAAGCAAGTTCATTAAAATTCATTCTCAAAGTTTTAGATATTTTTATTGAAAAGAAATTTTCTGGACAACTCAAATTGCAGCAGCTCATGAACTGCTTCCACTAAAAGAGCCCTTTCTTTTAAGAAGTATTTACATAACAGCCACAACAACTAAAACAGTTCAGAATAAGAACTATCTCAGAATAAAACCCTCATGTACCACAGTCCACAATAAATCGGAAGGCAGTATACAATAAGACCATATCAAGTGTTAAAACATTATTTTTCAGTTAGCCTAGGCATACTATTCTTGAGCTGAGATTCTTTAAAGAAAGCCACAACACAGTCACTGGATGTTGTATTTACTCAATGTCATAATCAAGTCAAAATTCTATGAAAAGTTATTCAGTCTTTTCAAATAATCCCCATAGTAATGCTTGAGTGAGTTCTAGTTGAGGAAATATTCCATTTACATTTCACATAAGTCAGTACACTCAAAACTAAAGTTCAGTATAACTGGTACAACAAGCTTAAATTTGTGACTGAAGCAGTTTATATGTAGTATTAATTTATAACACAAATAAACCTCTTAGTGTACCTGTTTACACTGAAGAGTTCACAGAAGAATGCAACACTTTCACAGTTACTTCAAGTCATCTTAAATAAATTCCACTTAAAAACACTTTTATGGTAGCATTCCATGTGTCACAAGCAATCCTTTATAGTCAAAAATAGGCATGAGTGAGAGTTTTTCCTCTGCACTCAAACACAATGTTAATAAAATCCAAACTGGTCACCTTGAACATTTTCAAGTAGAAGAACTACATGAAGAGGCACATAAAACTGAAGCATAAGCCAGCTAAAGTAAAATTACAGAATCAGGATTTTTCTAAAGAATGTGCATCTTCTCCATTAAAAATATTCCAGGAAAACGCATCTACCACACTTAGCAGAACTTGTTCATACTTTAAAAAGAGCTGTGACGGGGTGGTCAGCCCTAACAAGGTCTGGAACTGCACTGCAGCAGAGGCTAAAGCAGATGCTCAAGTCAGAGCAGCCAACTGTTGTGCAAGAAGTTACAGGTTAGGAAGGATGAACAATTTTTAGTTTGGTAGGTGCAAGAAAACACCTTTTACCTTGATGGAGACTATTTCCGAATTGATCAGATTGTGTGAAGAAAGTAAATACCCCTTCTCAGTACCTATGTACATATGTAGGCATTGAAGCCTATTTCACAAACATTTAAATACTTAAAAGCTTAGTGTTCTCTCAGCTGCTATCCAAGTCATTAGACTTGCTGAAACTGAAGCTGCGGTAACGCTATTTTCACTAAATTTAAGTAATAAGAGAAAGCTACAAGTAAGTGTTGTTATGGAATCATAGAATAACCAGGTTGGAACAGACCTACCAGATCATCGAGTCCAACCATTCCTATCAAACACTAAACCATGTCCCTCAGCACCTCATCCACCTGTGCCTTAAACACCTCCAGGGAAAGTGAATCAACCACCACCCTGGCGAGCCTCTGCCAGTGCCCAATGACCCTTTCCATGAAAATATTTTTTCCTAATGTTCAGCCTGAACCTCCCCTGGTGGAGCTTGAGGCCATTCCCCCTCGTCCTGTCCCCTGTCATTTGGGAGAAGAGGCAAGCACCCTCCCCTCTACAACCTCTTTTCAGGTAGTTGTTGAGAGCCATGAGGTCTCCCCTCAGCCTCCTCTTCTCCAGGCTAAACAACCCCAGCTCTCTCAGCCGTTCCTCATCAGGCCTGTTCTCCAGCCCCCTCACCAGCCTTGTTGCTCTTCTCTGGACTCGCTCCAGAGCCTCAACATCCTTCTTGTGGTGAGGGGCCCAGAACTGCACACAGGATTCAAGGAGCGGTCTCACCAGTGCCAAGTACAGAGGGAGAACAACCTCTCTGCTCCTACTGGCCATGCTGTTTCTGGCCCATGCCAGGGTGCTCTTGGCCGTCTTGGCCACTGGGGTCCCTGCTGCCTCATGCTCAGCCACTGCTGACCTGCACCACCAAGTGCTCTTCCACCAGGCAGCTTTCCAGCGGCTCTTTCCCAGCCCTGCAGTGATTCATGGGGCAGTTGTGACTGAAGTGCTGGCCCCAGTACTCTGCCTTTTTGAACCCCGTAGAATTGACCTTGGCCAATAATCCATCCTGTCCACATCCCACTGTAGAGGCTTCTTGCCCTCAAGCACATCAACATGAATGGCCCAGCTACAAATAAGTGTTGTTATGAGGAAGAAACTTTTACTGGTTCCTCTTGAAGAAAAGTGCAAATGTACTAATTATTTGTTTATACATTCTTGGTTTTACCTAAGGTATGTAGTGGGAAAACATAAAATCAACAGTATAATAGTGAAAGCCATAGCCACAGATAATGGGATACATATTCTTTGCTAGGTGGTTCAGTGCTCTCACAGGTAAACACAGTTTTTCCGTGTGGCAAAAATATCTCCCCATCCATGAAACAACACTGCTCACTTATACTGTCCAGTTCTCCTGATTCACTGTCCTGATTCACCTCTACTCTAGTAAGAAAACTGATAAAGTGGAATTCTGATGTATTGGCTGTGCTTTTCAGAGCTCCTCTAGCAACATGAAGAGATCTGCAGCAAGGTTTCTTCAATTGGCAATGGCTGTGCTGTTAGAAAGGAGGCCAGAAGGCTCTGGTGCACATACCAGACAGCTAAAATTGTTAGCTGAGTTTCATGTGTAGCAGAAAAGGAGACATCACTAAGTCACTGCAACCTTCTATATTTATGAACAGCACTACACCCATATTTCAGGGCTTTATGAATGAGTAATCTTTGAAAATAGAGGTGTTGGTGACAGCTCCATGCCAAAGATACAGTAAGAATTGGAAATCTAATTATGGAAGGTTTATGTCACATTTTATCATCTGCTCTTCTAACTAGGAGTTGTAATCAGTGTACACTGCTTTCACATCATATTATTTAGCATTTTAAGGCCGCTACCTTAATCTGAAAGCATGACTTCTACATGATTACATAGCTGGATTGACATTACACCACACTACCTTCTTTAAGCTGTTTTTTTTAAACTTCACTTCACTTCTTGGAGGAGTAAAATAAATCTCTAAAGCCAGATTAAGTCCTCAAGCATGCACAAAACACTTTCACATCATTATCACTATAGTCTGCCCGCAAATAATTTAGCATGTGCACAATTAACAAAAAAACCCACCAAACAACTAACCTCTCCCCCCAGAATAGAAAATGAGGAGCTCAACAATGCCACAGCCCCACAGCACTGTTTCCCATTCTCAGTTTTCTTTGCCCAGATATGCAGACGCCTGGTAATAAGCAGGAAATAAACAATGAGGGAAAAAATTTCTTCTTGTGGTGTACTTCCATGTAATTTTCAATGCCACCTTTAGATGAAAGCACCATTTAACTACTGTAACCTTATTAGATGAACTCCAATGTATACTTTATCAGGGAAGAACTTTAAATTGCAACAACCTAATTTCACCAAAAAGAACTTCAAGGCACCCTTTTAACGACTGCATTCCATTACTTGTATCAAATTTCAAAACAACAAAAACTGCACAAGTTTACTGAAACAGTTCCCCAATCTAGGATAAAGGCTTATATTTTTCTGTAACCATCAAGTTACACAAGTCCCCTCCTCAGAGAGCAGACATGGCTACAACATCCTAAATTGTGCAAACAAAACAATAAACTACAACCTTAAATTACAGTTGCTGTAAAATTAAGCCACATCCAGGACACCTGCAGCCACTAACTGCCTTGAAAGCCAGTCCAGTCCTTCATAAAGTCCTGTGCCACTTCGGGCATCACAACCCTGAATATACCAGCTACGGCCACAGCAGAGTTTGTGGAGACTGAGCAGTTCTGTGATTTCTTCCACTGCAAGTGCACCTGCTACATCCTGCAACAGAATCAGATACAAAGACTCAGTTATTCTTCTGTCTAATGTTCCAAGCATTTTATTTTCAACTCATGGCTTAGACTGAAGCTATTGATCATATAAAAGCCTTTCAACACAAAAGCCAAATGCAATAGTTACGTATTTACTTCTCATTACCATATAAAAAAAAAAATGGTTGCTCCATCTACTAAACACTGTAGCATCATGCATTATACCAGCACTAAAGAAAACTTACTAATTTTATCCTTTCCACATTACCATTCCCTACGCACAGCAGAGGGTTCAAAAAGTTGAAATTTGACACAAACTGAGGGAAAGAGAAAAAGAGTGAAAAAAAATCACAAGTACCTGTTTATTAGCAAAGATCAAGAGCAAGGCATCCCGCAATTCCTTCTCTGTTAATAATTTTGCAAGTTCACTGTGTGCTTCACTGACCCTATCTCTGTGACTGCTATCAACAACGAACACCACCGCTAAGAAAGAAAGAGAGAAATGTTTTATACACACTCAAATATTAACTCTGTAAAATTAACTTTCAAATTACACAACCCTTTCTTTTCTAACAGTCTTCTGTGTGAAGATTTTCAGCAGTGTGCCACTTCTATTTCAAATCCAGGAGGACTGAGAAATACCTTGCATAACTCTATACTTTTGAAAAAAATCTAGAATTTATCCTAAAATGGAAAAACAAGTCTGAAGTTTTTTGCCTAGTCTGTGACATTTTAGCTACTTCAGTCTAAAATCAGATTTACTATGTGTGGACTGAGTACCTTGGTTTAGACCACCTAATTCCAATCTCTAGGTTGTACTGGTGATCATCAGGTTCAGTACTGCATCCCTTTGGGTGGGGTTGTCTATTTCCTGGGTTAAGAAATTATCTCTGATGCACTCTATGAGTCCCCTGGATTGCCTACAGCTTCCCGTGCCACTTTTCCAGCATGTATCAGGGTGGCTGAAGTCCCCCAGTAGGGTGAGAGCTTGTGAGCAAGAAGCCTCCTGTAGCTGGAGGAAGGGCTTCATCGTTTGGCTCTCCTTGATCAGGTGGCCTGTCGTACACACCAACCACAAGCCTTCAGCTGTGTAAAGGTATCCCCAGCACACCCTAGGGTAGCAGATGGAAGGCCCGTACCAGCACCCCATCCTTCCAATCACTGTGTGACTTCCCTCAGCTTTTCATAGGCAAGCCTGATATTATTGCACTCCCCCTTCACATCTATTTTAAAACCTTGTAACTGAAAGGAGGAAGAAAAGAATCACCTGGGCCCCAGATTCCCTCACTAGCTGTCCCAAGGCCCCAAAATCTCTTTTAATCACCCCTGGGCTACATACTGCAGCTTTGTCACCTCCCATGTGGAGAAGCAGTAGTGGGTACTAGTCTGAGGGCCTTACCAGACTGGGGAATGTCCTAGTGGTATCCCTCACCTGGGCTCCCGGGAGGCAGCAGACTTCCCTGTGAGCAGGGTCTGCTTGACATACTGGACCCTCTGTCCCCCTTAGGAGGGCATCTCCTACAACTATAACTCGCCTTTCTCTCCTTGTGGCAGTGGTAGTAATACAGGGAGGGTGTTGTTCTGGTCTTGGCCCTTCCTCTGATGTAGACAAGTCATCACCCTCATCTTCCTCTGGTCAGTCTTCCACAGCTAGAGCCTCGTATCTGTTATGTACCTGGGGAGGTGTGGGCAAGGAGGGGAATAGTTTTCTGCCCTGTTGGTAGACTTGCTTCCACTCACTATTTCCCTTTAAGTTCCTGCCTACCTCCCAGTGAGGGGAGGATACCAAATCCCTTTGATCAGGGTTTTTTTCTGGTGGCTGTCTCTGTTCCTGTCTCAGGACGCTCAGGGTGTGCCTCCACCGATCTATTTCTAGCTCTGACTTCTTGATGCTTCTTAGCCTAATTCATCTTGCAGCTTTGCCACCAGACTAAGTTGATATTTCCCCTGCTCTCACCTTACGCAGCTGTTGCCCCTGCTGCCCTCTGTTTCCAGTGCAAGCTGGTGGCACTCCCTGCAGCCAGAGACCTGGAGAGCGGCAGGTTTTCCTGGGAGCTCAGTCTGGGCTGATGCGTCCCTTCTGGCAGGTGCAGAGGATGCAGCCTCCTGCTAGATGGACACCATGGCTGGGCTCCCTCTCAACAACCAAACTCACTCTTAAGTATGAAGACTAAGCCTTTCCTGCACACCCTGCCCTTGCAAACTGTTCTCACAAACTGTCAAGCTCGCCCTTCTAATGAGGCCTGCCCCAGTTTGCACACTCTGGTCACTGTGCCCCTAAGAAGCCATTTAAATCTCCTGTGGCTGCTTACAGGACTGCCCCTCACACCATCAGCCCCATGGCAGCTGCTGCGACCATAAACCAGGGGCTGGATGCCCCAACTCCCTGACGGGGGTTTCCTTCGCACCACGGAGCATATTTTCTGCCTCGAACTAGCAACCGGGCTGCTGCTATCAATCAATGATCCGTTTATGCCCAATCAATTCCCACATGACTGCTCCAGTTTCCCTTCACTGGCTGTAAAATCTACAGGTTCAGCCAAATCAGCTTCCATCACCTACAGACTATACAATCCAGAGAAGATCATCGTGGACCCAATACAGCAGCAGTATGTTTTACCATCCACTACAGAGTAACCAAAATGCTAAAAAGACTGGAGAGTCAGGGAAATGGAGTTAGCGGACACTCACAATTTTGCAATGAAAAAAACCCCAGCACCGAAACTAAACAAAGCTTAGTGCAGGTGTGTGCCAGGTTAACTGCTTAGACTTTTTCTCCAACATACAACTCTTCAAGGAGACATGATTCCATGCTACTGGTGTTTACATGGTAAGCTTTAAGAGGACAACAGAAATCTCAAAATACAATTTTAAAAAATATGTAAAGATGAACAATTTAAAATGATGTTTGAGACGAAGCCTGAAATAATGCACAAAGTAGAGCACATAAATTGATGTTTGTAATGTCTAACTATTTCAGATAACTCTGAATTAATGAAGAGGAACCTCTTTCTAAATTGGAAATAAACTATGGAGGATTTACAGAAGGACAGCATGAATTTCTAAGTTGGCGCCATTTAGATTAATGTTTTCAGCATCAGTTACCTAGTCTATGACAAAATATTGCACTGTAATACCACATAAAAAGCTACAGAACTTAGTAGGATGTGTTAAGTTGCCAACTAAATGCTTCTAAAGACTAATTTAAATTTGAGTGCTATTTAAATTTCATACCTGGCAAGTACTACTTCTCACTATGCAAACTCTGGGACACTGCACCTTTTCTGTTGTCAGCTAGAACCAGTTTAACAGAGATTCTAATTCTGTTTGGCTCCATGAACTGTCTGATGGATTTATGGAGAATGTACCTTTATCAGGCAGTAGACACTATGGCCAACCGGATTAAAATTTCTTAGCTCATGAATCTAGAAGCTGTACTTTGCATTAGATGAACAATTTTCTACAGTTATACATTTCGTCTATTAATAATCTTTTTGGCTCTGAAATACAAGCTAGAAGACAACATACAGTTTAAAAGTGGTATTAGTCTCACCTTGTGTATTTAGATAATAATGTTTCCATAAAGGCCTCAATTTGTGCTTCCCTCCTACATCCCATATGGTAAACTTCAGATTCTTGTATTCCACTGTTTCAACATTAAAACCTAGAATAAAAATATTACAGTTTTATAGTCTTGTTCTGTATGAATATAAAATAACCACATTGTACAGATCAGTCAAACATTCAGAAAAGTCTTTATATTTAAATTGTTGCTACTAACCAATCGTTGGAATTGGCTGCATGAATTCATCTTGTTTTAACTTAAACAAAATAGTTGTTTTGCCAGCTCCATCTAATCCTAGAGTGACAACTCGAATTTCCATTTTTGGTCCAATATGTACCCTGTTGTCCTGGAAGAAACAGCACAGACAAAATAAAAGCAAGTTCACAAAATTCAAATGGGAAAATCATTACGTTTAAGATACTTACCTTGCCAGTATTTGTAAAGTGATTAAACAGATGAACTCCCAAACCACAAGGCACAACCACCAACCATCTCCAGCAATAATATAAACCTAAATATCCAATAATCTGTATAGCTGACCTGTAACTTCTACCTAAGTTAT
The DNA here is from genome assembly GCA_013389865.1 of Piaya cayana. Classification (NCBI taxonomy): domain Eukaryota; kingdom Metazoa; phylum Chordata; class Aves; order Cuculiformes; family Coccyzidae; genus Piaya; species Piaya cayana. Next base: position 33,446 of record WAAB01006104.1, read on the forward strand.
CACGTGCCTCTTAGAAAGGCAGCCAACCTCATGCTAGTACTGCTGTATTTGATAAAATTTAAAATTCTTTCATCAGTACTGACTAAAACTGGAGGAGCTGTTCATAGCAATCAGGCAGAATTCTCTAACCAGAGAACTCTCTGTTGGCTTTGTAGCTTTTCCACTACGTTTTGTCATACTACTAATGCCCCCACCTACAGAATTAATTCCTTGCTGGAGGCTCCAAAGCTACATCTCTTCACCTTCTAATCTCTTCTAATCCTTTATCACATTTTAACATCAACATGATTAGCATTAAGCAGTCATCAGAAACAGTGAAGAAAAACTAACAAAAATACAAGTCTTACTTGGAAGCAAAGAAAGAGAATCAACTTCCTATTTGTACTGTAGACCAAGCTACCATGAGTATTGAATGCAGTGACGCTAGCAATGCAACTAAGTGATATTACTTGCACAAAGAAGCAAACCATAAATGTAAAATAAACAAGACAGGCTAATATTACTATGTATCCCTGAAACACATTTTGAAGGCCTTAGAAATGGTATCCTAGAATGGTGGTGAAATCATATTTTGGTGAAACACTACAGTTTCAGTCACCAGAACTATGTGGCAATACATTTGTTTTCTTGTAAAATCCAGAGAGCACTATGCTTGGCAAGCAATCCACACAGATTTTTATTTCTTTTTGCACTAGAAATGCTATTTACCGAATGCAAAAATGCTACCACCTCTCCTGGTATGATGCCAACATGCACCAGTGTGACCAGGTCTATAAACATCTACATCACCTGATATTATTGCACACCCCCTTCAGACTACATACACACACAAAGAATCCATTATACAGCTGGATTTATGTCATGACATGCAACTCCATTTTCCTCTGTCACAAATGGTAGCATTTTGGTAGACTAACACACCAGATTAAATTAATCATCTTATGCTACTGTAATCTCCAAAGAGAGTAAAACCACTTCAAGAAACTGCTTGCTTAAAAAAAAAAAGTCTGTAAATAACACAATATCATAATTTTAAGTGTAAGAGTCAGACCAAAGGTTCACCTAATCTAGCATCTCATCTGAAACTAGGTACCCATATATGTGAAAGTAAGAAATAGGGAAAGCACATAATGATAGTTCCCCCTAAATGTCCTCCCTGTATCTAACAGCTTGCAGCTCATGGACTTACTGAGGCAACAGTGTGGTTTCTGCAACTAATAGATCTTGATGTATAATTTACCTATGAATCTGTCTGTTTGCTTCTTGAAAACACAGACACTTAGGGCCCATAAAATCCTTGGCATGGAACTCCACAGACTAACTATCTGCTGTGAAAAAACAACACTGTTGTGAAACAACAATACTATGCTTTGTAGCTGTGAAATTAACTTTTACAAGACAGTTTTGATAATACATAAGGCAGATGCTTCAAAACAAAAACATTAACTGAATATTTGAGATTTGGAAAAAACACAATGGGACTTATTTCCTTTATAACAAATTTCCTATTAGTTCTAGATTTTGTTTGATTCAGGGCTGAAGCTGCCAAATTCAGTGACAGCATTGCAACATAGTGTGTTATCAGAAAGGCTTATCTCCTTCTGCAGAAGTAAATCCTGTGGGCAGATTCTTGACAAGCATGTCAGCAGGAAAGGTACAGGCAAAGAGGAAGAACGCAAACAAGTATTCAAAAGCCACTGAAAAGTCTAATGCCATGCCTCTAGCACCCTTTCACACTCAAGCCTCAGTTCTGATTTTGCCTTAAGTATTTGGGATTGAATCTCCATAGCTTTTCTCTGTGCCTGATACGAAAGAGAAAGAAAAGCAGCAGTTCTGGATAAAGCTGCTAATTGTATGGTTTTCTTGCTGGACGCAGCACCTTCACTACGGTCAGAGCTTGCTGACAATGGGCCAGCCTGGCCATACTCTCAGAGTTCCACCAGAAGCATCAGTCACCTCTATAGCTCCCATGGCTGGAGGGCAGAGGCAGTGCTGGGCCGTGCCACATAAAACATTAAAGAAGCAGAGGAGATGAACAAGTGTCAAATTTAGCCATGCTGATGTGTTTTGCTTTCTGTATGGTTTAGAGTGAGAACAGGTTGTGCTAAGTATGTATGTCCTCTAACAGAAAGAATCAAAATGCAATCTGTGATGAACACCGAATCTCTTCTTTTTTTGTGGGCAGTTCTGTCACTTGAGAAAGAACTTTGCAAGAGAAGTTCCTACTCAGGAAGCAACAAATAGCACCTGTAATGCAGGTCAAAAATAATGGTCTATTAATGATCACGGCTAGAAAATGACAGATCAAAAAGATATCTCTGCCATCAACCGTATCAGCACCTTTAAACAAAAATGTTATTTACAAATATACGCCCAGTAAAACTCCTTCATGTCTGTGTTTCTGGCAGGTTTATAGCATACTTAAGAACAGGCAGTCTTTGACTCCTGTTCAGGTTAAACTTGGTGTTTCCTTGAATCTCGGTACAGAAAGTGCAGAACTAAGACTCACACAACTGTGATCCCTTGGCTTCTGTCCTTGTCTTTTGTCTTTGTTAATAAATTTGTAGATGTGGCAAAAGCTGATATAGGTTTACTTCAAGATAGCATTAAGTGCTTTCCCTTTGATAGATTACTGTCTTCTTGAGTACTGCTCATGTTGGAAAGGGTTAGCAGCTTCCCACACTTGCTTCAACATTGATAGATTAGTGTTCTTTACTATCTCAGGTACTGTTTTCTTAAATTCCCTTTCCCCTATATGTACACAAAAGTATTTAGGATGACCAACTGCTATTCCTCTAAGTGATACTCTTACAGCTACTTCTCATTTGACCAGGACAAACCAGCAATTCCTCTCTTCAAGTAAGAATCACAATCCTGGATGAGGAGACACTTCCTTGCCAACAATCTATGTACATGAACACATCTTGACCTTACCTAGTCCAAGTCCTCATAAGTATATAGGTAAACAAGGATCTGTTGGTAACAATATATTAATATTTGAGAAAAAAAAATATTATATACTGACATATTTCTTGAAAGATTTTCAGTATCTTGCCCTGGAATTCTCCAAATCTTTCCTTCAGAGCCTGATATTTGGCATTTCCTTTTGAGGATTTAGGAGAAGGAATAGCTCTATCCATGTTTTTCATGTCATTAGTGAAACAAAAGTTTCACTAAAATCTAGTCACTTTCATTAGCAAAACAGACTTATCCCTCCCCTTTTAAGTCTCCATAACCTTAACTGGTTATGGAATGCTCCTCTGATCTGGTAGATTTTGAAATGCTTTTTAAATTTTATAATAGATTCAGCCTTCAGCATACGGGAGTTCCTGAGAAAGACCTTTCCAGTGATATAATAACAGTTTACAGTTTTTGAACTCAAGATTTTATTTTTTTCTGAAGTCTGCTGCCAGGCAGGCTTTTCAGGTACAACAAGCCTCACTAGAAGTCACAATAGCAGTCACCAGCATGACAGAATTCTAAAAAACACTGTGTAGCAAAAGAGCTTTAAACTTTGTCAGAGGTGAGGAAACGTAACAAGTAAGAGACTGAAGTAATTATTTTCACCTTATTTTTTCATTACTGCTAATGTTTTTGTGAAAAATAACATTTTCTTTAGCACCTTTTAAATTCAGAATCTAAGCTTCGGAAGATTTCATAAAAATACCGATTTGTCACAGAAGAAAAACAAATGAAACCTCACTTCTTCCTAAAGAAAGTTGAGGTACAGAGAGACACTGGAAGACTTCTGGGTCCCCCAAGCCAAGGCCTTTTTCAGATCTCCTATTATAGCTGGCTGCAACCATTCTTTTTCCAAATGCTCAGAAATTTGCAATTAAAAGTTTTCTGAGCCAGACTGACAGCTCCTAAAGGCAAAACCAGGCACCTCAAATGCCTCTCTGACTCAGCCTTGTGAGATGGCAGCATTAACCAACTCTCCACATACAGAATGCAATTCATCACCTTTGACATGTGAATACTGTCTTGCCCATGGAACAATGAGGGTTTGCAGAAGAGGGCTCCCTGACCAAACTAACACTGGTCTCTGTTGAATAGGGAAGGAAGGGGCATGAAAATGTTGCATTTACTGATCTGACAAAGCAGTTATTATATGAAAATTCAAATATACTGAATTTACAAAACCAATTTCCTGGAAGAAATAGAATTTCTGACGTCAACAAGGACTGGGAGAGATTCCCCATGGAAGCATCCATTTTCTCACAGTAAAGGCTTCAGCAGCAACAGTTAAACCCTCAGTTTTATCTCAGTAACAATAGATCCCATTCTTCTTTCATTCATTCAGAGTAAAAAAACAGAAATAAAAGTATTCCTTGTTCTTTAGTGTTTCAAACTTACTTTCCTATGAAGTATCACCATTATAAAACTCCAAGTAAGTTTATCCCTATCAAAGAATAGGTGGTATCGAAACGACACTAAAGCAATAAAAAAAACCTACTTAGAAGATGGACTGTGTCTAAAATACCGGTGAATGCAAAGCAACTGTGAGACAAATTATCATTTAATGAACTGAAAGAGATATCTTATTTTTAATATTATAAAATGAAAGTTATAGTAGCCTTACTGCATTTAAGTAGGTGTGTAATTTTCTGAAATTAAAATAAAACATTTTGCAGAAGTTATGCTGTTCTTGAGAAAAAGCCAAAAATGCATGGAAAAACAAAGGGTAGATTTCTGGTCTGAGTTGAATGTAGAACAAATCAGGAGTGTTTCCAAATTAAGGTGTTTCTATGATTAGTATGTACTATCTTACATACTTAGAAGAAAGCAAGTAATATTTAGACAAAGCTCCCCATTTAGTCTATCTCAAACAAATGTTTCTCACAGCAATTATAACAGTACAGCGGTTTTGTTGTTCAAACACTGGACAGCACTCATATGAAAAGAAAATATGGCACTGATATTGAACTGCCTAAATTTTGTGCAACAAGTAGATATTCAAAATGAACATGTTATTCCTGCTTTCTTCTACATTCCATTTGATACTTCATAAAGTGGATAGCTGTACTTTCATGAGACTAAGAATACCTTTGTAAAAGTGACAGGTATGCTAGCATCCAGCTGTATGTGATCTGCAAGTTCTGTAAATTGCTGCTGCTGTTTCTGTAATGTCTCCAGAAATCTTGTAATTTCCTGTTTGGCCAACACTACTCTGCAGTCATCCTAAACAGACAAAGAAAACAAAAGTATTTCCTTTCTTTAGTAACTTGATTAAAATAACCAAACTTAATCTAAATATAATGGCTAGAAATAAAGTATTTTAAATAGAAATACTCCATTTAAATGAACTCACATCTACAAAACAGATTTATTTAAAATTCCAATACAAATGTGAAGGCCTTGTCATTCTTCCTTAGTAGTAATAGATATTAAATATTCAGTTTTAAAATAACTTTCTTTGACCTCTCTTAGTCCTGTTGGAATAAGAATACAAATTATAAGAGACAGTGATGTAATATACAGGGAATATTTTTATCATTCGTATAATATTGCAACAGCTGGAATAGAGCAGCTGCTTCGCAGCCTACAGCAACACAACAGAAAAAGACTAATATCCAGACATTGATGATAGGAACAATTGCATAGTTAAAAACACAACTGACTAAGCAACCAGACACTAGTTCTAAACAACCTTTTTTTTACCCCCTATTTATTTTTATCCCTCTGTGTGTTTTTACAAAAAAGTGCAAATAACACTTTCATTAATTATTTTTTCACGCTTTGTTTACTCTTCACTGCATGTGCAATTTACTTCTCAATGTCACTAAATCTGGTGAATAATGGACAAACCAGATACTCCTGTACGGCCACTTTCTTCACACATTCACTATGCTGAAGTACTAGTACTACAAATTGTTTAGTCCTGAAACATTTTTTTCTACCAGCCTCATATGACAACTATCTTCAAAAACTTATCCTGGCAACTGCAACTGTCCCTCACATAAATCCTGCAGGGTTTTTTTTTTTTGCTTCGGTTTCATCCCCCCTTCCCACTAACCTCACAAATAACGAGAAAATATTCCAGGCAAGAGCATCTTGCCACAGGATTTCCAGCAACTGGAGGACTTCTGATGATTTGTACTGATTATTATTGGCTAACACCCCCTTGTAGTGAGTATTTCAATCTCATGTGACATCATTATTGTTTTAATATTGTAAAGGAAATAAAAATGCAGAGTACCACCTAATCTTTTCTTTTGCTGCCTAAATTTATCTTGCCTTATGTTACAGCTCACTTGTCAACCTACCTGTTGTAAAGTCTTTTCACAATGAAGGCAAGCTGTTGAAACCTGTGACAAGAGGATGGTCATGTCTTCTTGCTGTTGCCTAAGCCAGATCAACTTCTCTCTCACATGAGCATCGACAACACTAAGAGCCATTTCCTCCTGACGACAAAGGGTTTCATGAAGATCAGAAAAATAGGCTCGGACACATGAGCGGGCGTTCTCTGCAGTCCCAGGTACCTACAGTGTTGCAGTCAGGAGATCCAGAGGATTAAGGACACCAGTTGATGCCAGAAGTACATTTTTCATTTCAGTTCATTTTCTAACTTAAATTCACACCTGCTTGGCTACATCACAATTCAACTGCTAGTTATACAAAAAGGCTTATCAGCACTAAGACAAAGAACCTCCAAGAAGTCAGTCCAATAATTAAGTAGCTTATTTGTATGTATATGCATCTTACTAAAAAAGAAAAAAAGCCTCAATACCACCACAGCACCTGAGAACAGATGGAATTTATCACAGTACTTCAATACTGTACTAGCAATTATACAGCTTTCCCCACTACCTTCTTATTTTCACATAGCCTAAGAATATTGTAATGGACTACAAGTTCCCCCTGTCTGTTGTCTTAAACCTCAGTAACAACTTGATAGATAAATTATAAAACCTATGTATAATTTTCAAAGAAATACCTTATCTCAGTTTTTGCAAAAAACAAATATTTGTGCAAGTGAGGGGAAAACAAGCATACGTGTTCAGTATGTGCCATTCCAACTCCATCTTCAACTATTTGTTCTCCTCCTTCTATATGCTGAACAATTCCAACTAATTTTCTGGAGTAATCTGATATTTCTTCTGTAAAAGTTCTTATACAGTGGGCCATGTCCAAAATGGATGCACGAATCTGGTTTGCTTCTGGTTCCAAGACAGAATGCTATTAATTAAAAGCAACGTATCACAGATCAGTCAGAAATATCTTCCTTAATCATCTCTTCTGATTTACTACACATTCTATGTGTGTGTGTGTGTGCGCACGTATGTGTGTGCACACGTGCGTGCGTAGGGAAAGCAAGTATGAATTTAAAATCATCTTGCAATTTAAAATGCAACCAGGAATTACAGGCAATGCTGACTGAGACGGGCACCTAGCAATTACACAAGTAAGCATGCAAACATACCCCATTTATGAAAAATCAATTAAAAAATAAAGAAGGTGGTTAGACTGTACCAGGCTGGGTGAACCTTGTATCTGCATAATGAAAACAATTTTCAGAACTGCTGACTCAATGCTGTGAGAAGTTCAGAAAATAATCGGATAAAGGGACTGTTGATCATAATATATAAATAACTTATTGTGGTCTATGAACTAATGCATTTTTTAACTGTCATTTTACCATGGCAGTTATCTGAAATGAAGGGAAAACGAAAGAAGAGTGTGAAGTTATTTCTGTAAAGACATATCAAGAATTGACCCTCCTTTCTTGATAACCTTTTGTACTTTAATTGGAGAAATAATTATGCAAGCCACCCATGGCATTAACTAGAAATGGATTATTAGCAGTACCTTGTGACCTTGATGCTTCCCGTATTCTTTGCAGACACAACACATAAGAGGACTTGCCTGGCAGCCCTCTTCTAAACAAACAAACTCAATAGCATGCACTTGGTGTTGGGAGCACATGGTCTTCTCATGAGGCTTATCAGCAAGAGGTACACGCCTGTGTTTTGCTAGTGTCTTTGTAGAATGAGTAAGCTGGGAACAATCTGCGCACAGGTGAGTGGCACAAACAGTGCAATATACAGATGCAACATGCGCTTCATCTTCGTCACAACGAATGATACTCTAAAAAAAAAAAAAAAAGACAAACCTGAAGTTGTTGACATTTAATCCCAATAACTGAAGAAAATCAGAACCCTGAAAACAGACTTTCTTTAAAAGTAACACACTAATAAATACTTGGACTACTTTAAAAGCTTCATTTTAAGTCCTTAATAAACTTAAAAAAAATAAAAGTCAGTTTCCTTTATTCTAGAGGTGTACAGTGATCTTATGAATCCAAGCATCAGTGGAAGGTGTAAAGATTTGGAGCCTATAATAATTCAGGCTCCAGTCATTTTATCCAAAGCAATCATTACAGAATGAAGAACTACAAAGTTACACACAGACAAAATATTAATGGAAAAACTGGCACTTAGAAAGATTTTCTATTCCTAGAATGGCACTGCATGATACTTTCTGCATACCAGCTGTTAATACTGATTAAAGCAGCTAGTTTTGATAATGATTAACCATCACATGATGCAATGATAGCAAATAACTATAAAATGCAACTTCAAAGACTTAATGTCTTTAGGAAGAGCTCTGGAGTTATAGAAAACTGTCCTTAAATCACTGCAACTTAGAGATGCAAGTAAGTAACCTTTCCTAAAAATCTTAAAAGCCTAAAAATGGGGAATAGAGTGCATGCTTGGTAATACTTTTAATTTTTTGCTTTAGTCAATACAAATTTGCATTTAATTACGAAGCAATTAATTGAAGCCTTAATACTAGATACAATAGCGCTATTACTGAAATTAAATTTGGCAGAAAACTGACTTTCAATTTTTTTCTATCAAGAGATAACTTTAAGCAGATTTAACAAACTTTTGTTTTTTTAAAAAACTCAGTACCTCTCCAGATAGACCAATGGCTTCTTCTGCTGTCCCACACTGTCCAGCAGGTCCATTCTGTAACCGTTCCAAGAGTTCCAACAAAGCAAAATTCTTTTTCAATCCCCAGACACCAGAATCTCCTATTTTTGAGAAAAAGTTAAATGAAGGGGAAGAGAGGAAGAAAAACCTCAAGCAAATACCACCATGAGAAGTTCTGCAAACCACAGCCAAGATTTTGACAAATATTAAAAGCACATTAACTACAGTGATATTAACTAGAGTGAGATACAATTACCATATATTCTATATAAGTTCACAGTATCTTTCCATCCTCTTCCCTCCCTCATGCAGATTTTCCCATCTTAAAACATACCAAGATTATAAAAAATTTAGAAAAACTCAGCAGAAACACTTGCAAAATAATCCACAATAGCTAACAACTAAAGACTACAAGGAATACACCAACTCCCATGTCTATCATAAAAACTAAAATATTGCATAACTATGTACAGTCAACATTTTTATTGTACAAAGAGAAGCTGTAAAGAATTCACTGACAAACCTCAAATTCCCTAAATCACAAGACCTATAGCAGATCTGAGTCCAGTAAAAACCTGATTAGCAGTTAAGAAAGTATGCAGAAATAAAGACCCACATACAACACTATCTGACAGAGCAAAAAAGACCTCTCATACTCCCTAGAGCAAAGCAGAAGTGCACTTCTACTCCTCTATCATCCTTATTTTGTAGAGGTTACATGAAGCAATGTGATAAGATGCAAACCCACAGTGGGACAACCATCTCCCTTGGCAGGCACCTGTACTGTGCTTGGTGTGCCCTGAGACATCGTTGGCCCTTTTGGCCACCAGGGCACACTGCTGACTCACATTCAACTTGCCAGCTGAAATCTCTCGATCTCTTTCTGCAGGGCTGCCATCCAGCCTCTTGTCCTCAGTTTATCCAGGATAAGCACATGACTAAACGTCTCTGCTTTGTCTACTTACTTATTTGTGAGGTGACCAACCACATGAAGCAACAGACCAATGCTATCTCTGATCCTCCTGTTGCATCTCTGTACCAGAGATGGAAAAGCAAACAAATATCCATTGAGAACTACAAGGGCATTGCCACGGTATGCAAAAATGCCGGCAGAAATGCAAAAGCTCAGCTCAAACTGAAATTGGCCGGAGATCACAGAATGGTTTGGGTTGGAAGGGACTTTAAAGATCACCTAGTTCCAATCCCCCTGATATGAACAAGGCCACCTGCCACTACACCAGGTTGCTCAAGGCCCCATCCAACCTGGCCTTGAACACTTCTAGGGATGGGGCACCCACAGCTTCCTTGGGGAACGTGTTCCAGTGCCTCACCACCCTCACCATGAAGAATTTCTTCCTAACGTATGATCTAAATCTTCCCCCTTTCAATTTTAAGCCATTCCCCCTCGTCCTATCACTACATGCCCTTTTAAGAAGTCCCACACCAGATTTCTTGTAGATCCCCCTTTAGGTAGTGGAAAGCCACTATAAGGTCTACTCAGAGCCTTCTCCAGGATGAACACGCCCAACTCTCTCAGCACATCATCATATCCTTCTTATGTTGAGGATTCTAGTATTGGACACAATTGATCAGGTGAGGCCTCCCAAGAGCAAAGTAGAATCACTTCCCTCGACCTGCTGGACACGCTTCTTTTGATGCAGCCCAGGATACAGTTGGCCTTATGGGCTGCAAGCTTGCATTGCCAGCTCATGTCAAGCTTCTCATTCAACCAGCACCCCCAAGTTCTTCTCTGCAGGGCTGCTCTCAGTCACATCATCCCCCACCCTGTATTGAAAGCACAGACTGCCCCAACCCAGGTATAGGACCTTGCATAGCCATCTCCTGGAAAATGTGATGTGTTATGGTCTAGACACTTGGGCTCTGCAATGGTTGGAGAACTGGCTGACAAGGCCACACCTAGAGGGAAGTGGTAAAAAGCCTCCTTCAAACTGGCAACTGGTTACAAGTGCTGTCCTTCAGGGACTGACATTGGGCCCAATGCTGCTTTATATCTTAATAAGTGATCTGGATCAAGCGTACCCTGATGAAGTCGGCCAATGATACCAAAATGCGTGAAGATGTGGACATTTCAGAAGGAAGAGCCAGCTGGCATGAAGAACGGACAAACAAGAATTTCATGAAGTTCAAGGTAAGATCTTATACCTGGGAAAGCACAGCCCAGGAGGACTGCAGAGGATGGGATCTACTTGGCAGCTCTGTGGAAAAGTACTTGCACTTGGGGGTCCCGGTAGAGAATAAGCTCGACAAGAGCAAACAGTAAGCTACTACAGCAAAGAAAGCCAACAAGATGCTAGGCTGCAACAACTAGGTCATCATCAGCAAAGACGACATTATCCTTCTCTACTGGGCATTTACCAGGCCATGCCTCAAATGCTATGTTCAGCTTTGGTCTCCACTATACAAAAAAGACAAGGACAGGCTGAAGAGGGTCCAGAAAAGTGCCATGAAGATGATAGAAGGACTGGGAAGCCTGCCATATGGGGAAAGGCTGAGAGAACTGTGGGTTTTCAGCCTTAAAAGAAGGAGGCTTAGGGGAGACCTTATCATGGGATATTTACCATTTTCCAGGACTGAATATACAGAATCTGAGGATCTTCTCAGTATACAACATCTAGAAAGCTGTAAGTGATTAACTGCAATAGACTATCATTGCTGAATCACATCCATACACTTTCGGAAATCAAGACCAATTACAGAAGGACAACCTGGGAATACAGACGTGTATTTAATGGAGCTTAGTGTTTAACTAATGACAAACTTCAAGAATGACTGTTGCTTCTGTGGGTAGGTTTCTGGTTTTTATTTTCTTCACTCAAATCAGGGGCAGATCAACCTTTGAAGTTGTTTACTGCCCAAATCCTTATTAGTGTATAGTTCAAAATCAGTTTAACTCCTAATTGACACTAGCAGGGTTGTTCATATACAGCATCATGTCAGTCCAGTTGAAGTGTGCAATTACTTGCAAACAATTCCTAACCTGGAAGGGACAAGTAAAGAAATGCATCTGCTGCTCCTCCAGCCTTAATGCTATGACAAGCTTTTCTGCAATCGTCACAGGGATTTTATTATAATTTGTTCACTAAAATTGGTAGAATACAGATATATAAAACAATCTTCATTGTGAACACTGTTTTCCTCACAAATATCACAGAGTTAACCCATGAAAGTGTATGACCTTGTAAGATTATTTTTGCTGGCTTTTGAAATGTGTCTGAGAACAAAAGACAAGCTTAAGAACTTAATTATATTGAACATTTCTGCTGAACGCTAACAGAGCACTTCTTTGATGCACTGAAAGGAAGGCAAGATGTGGACACTAGTTCCATCACATGACATTGCCCTCTCTCTCATTATGTAGTCAGATGTCTACATAAGTGTGCAGAAGCTACTAACTTCAGGACAAGAAATAGGACAGGAGTTGCCAGCTTTGAGTAGGACAATAAAAGGCACAACATTACCAGTTGTAATGACAGAGTAGTGACAGATGCCATTTATGCAGCTAAGAAGATGCCTGCAAATGCCACCTTGTATGTTAACAGAATATGAAAATTGACTCACCTATTTTATGCTGGAACTTCTGAAGTGTGTTCGTAAGATAAGAAAAGATTGCTGCAGTTACTATTTAGAGGAAGGAGGAAGTTTTTTAGAGGTTAGGAGGAAGTTTTTTATGGAAAGGGTCATTAAGAATTGGAATAGGTTGCCCAGGGAGGTGGTTGATTCGCCTTCCCTGGAGGTGTTTAAGGCACGAGCAGACGAGGTCCTGAGGGACATGGTTTAGTGTTTGATAGGAATGGTTGGACTTGATGATCCAATGGGTCTCTTCCAACCTGGTGATTCTGTGATTCTATGATTCTAGAGTATGGGACATCACTATCTGGACAGAACTGCATATGCATGCTACTTTTGTAATTCAAGTATTTACTTCGTATTTCACGCAAACATACCAATCTAAGAATATAAGTCAAACTTTTAGTGATCTTCTGCTATCCACAGTAAAAAAAACCCACATACTATAGCTCTTTATCAAATTCAAGTAACTGCTTTATTCAAGTTATGCTTTGCTTCAAGCATGACCTTAAAAACACAATTTTGGAAAACAAGGACAGATACAGAAAAAAGTTGTGCTGCCTCTCATAACATAGACGCAAAGACTAGCAGAACAGCAACTGCAGCCTGAGGTGGGATCCAGATGATACCTAAAAACTCTTGGCATTTTCAGTCCACATATTTAGTGTCTGACAGAAATCTGCATCTGGCATGAACTCACAGAAACTGTACCCTTGATTTTTCCCAAAAAGAAATCCCAAGCTACTTGAGCTTCTGCCTCTCCTGAGTATTGTTTTGTAACTCCTAAATTATGTTGCCCTATGGTGGTCTGGTAGGCATAGCTCCTCTGCATTCCTCTGGAATTCAAATGTCATCCCACTGATACTATACAGACATTAAGTCTTCCCTCTTCAGTACTGAAATGTATCAAATACTCCATAGATACTGATCTATCATTAAAATTAAAGCATTGTTCTCAATGAACAGACAATGACTACTATAAGCAGCATGCAGTTCTGAGAGACCACAAAATGAAGTGCCCATACCAAATACTCATGTTGCACTGCTCCTCAGCTTGGTACACAGAGAAAAATTAGTGTTTGCATGGTTCTAAGAATATGGCTCTTCAGCTCCCACAGGAGCCTGGATTTGCAGCACAGAGCACACTGCTATAAACGCTCTTTGGAGAATTACATGAACAGTGTAGAAGTGTAGTCACTACATAAGAGGCAACGCTTTTAAGAGCTTCTGTTACAATATTGTTTGTAAGGAAATGTATACAAAAGACAAAAAGATCAAAAAACAAACAGACCTGAAAATTCTCCTATTGTCAGCTTGTTAAGAATTATCCTCTCCACTGATTTTGTTTGGGATTGAGTTATTAAAATTTTCTTCAGATTAGCTAGTGTGGGGCTACGCTTTGGACTAGGATCAAAACAGTGATGAAACACACGACATTTTAATTGTATCTGATCAAATGTTTAATTTATATTTAAAAACAGTCGAGTTGTGTAAATACATTCAGTCTCCTGGACTTAAGCTCAAATCCTGTTTCAGTCACAAATGCTAGAAAGCCTAGTGATCTCATCCTTGGCCTACAAGGGATGTTTGTGTCCATTACAAAACCACTATGCAATCTGACTGCCTCTTCTCGAAAGAAGAATAAGGCATGAATAGCAGTAATTGTGTCAGCCAGGAATGAGATAGTAACAGTGAAGATATTAAAAACAACTCCAGGCAACAACACAAATGTCATTTTCAAAACCATGAAGCTTGTCTGCAAAATGATCATAAATAATACAAGGAATGAAGGAACGACTATTGTCTAAATGTCTGAGCAAAGCAAAAAGAATGTTATGTTATGGCTGTATTTTCTTGTACAATGTTTTGAACTTTTAGCTTGGCACTCAAGCACTAGCAAAAGAATATATAAATGTAAACAACACCTCCATACATCAGTTCAACAAACTCTAATGACAGATAACAGCTTCAGCGGTGTAACTTGAAGATGGCTGGGAGAGTTCACCCAAGTCATTAACTTTTAAACTAAAAAGTCAGAGCCTCCAGAGCTGCTACATAAGCACATCCTTCCCAACAATTCCCTAGTAAATGTATTTTAAAAAAACCCCAAAAACACAACCCAAAAATCAAACAGCCCTACAAACTCACTAATACAAAACAGGAAGACAAGAAAAATCAGCCTGCAAGAAATTACTCACCTCCCAAACCAAGACAGTTAAGGAAAAGGCCTTAAAAGGTCTGATTAAAGAAATCTCAACCCCCACATATCCCCCTGACCTCCAAAAAATCTGTTTAGTCTACTTGGCAAAATAACATAGTTTGGGTAGGCCTAAGTGGTATAATTACTAAATATTCTCCCTTGTAGTAAAATTTTTAGGAACTATTAGAACATCTTACTAAGCACGTGAATGACATCCTGTCAATTTTCACTTGCAGATTCCATATTTCTCAAAATCCTGTTTGACAAAATACTTCTAACCCTGCCTTCCCATACAGTTATGTACTCACTGAGAAGGGACAGGCCTGTAAATGTAAACCAAGTCTCTACTTCAGAAGGGAGAAAATACAGCTGTATGAATATATACACAGATCCTCAAGTATTTCTTTCAAGAAGTTCCCAAGAAAATTTGGACAAATATAGAATTAATAAGAGCAAAGGAAAACAAGCAAGTCTATCTGCCAAACTGTATAGATTAAAGGACCAACTAAAAGCATCTGTAAAATCCACAGTAACTGATTAAGGAACTTTGTTCAATACAGGTAGCTTTACATCCTGATTATACGGCTTTTCTTTCAGAAGAGCTTTTTCTTGGCAGTGATCTCATTAACTAGCGAACAGCCTCCTGAGACTACTTCACTAAACTGCAGAATGGCAATTGCAGAAATGGGTGAAAAGGGAGCCTGCTTTCACACTTGCTCTCAAACGGAGGGAAGGTTGGTAAGTTCCCTGGGCCCAGACTGGCATGCCTCTTTCCCAGCTTCACTCCTGAGCTCCCAGAAGGAAACGGAACTACAAGCACAGCACATTTCACCAACAGCAGTTACTAGATGATAAGAGCAAGACAACAAAGCACAGATGCCTCAAAGAGGAGCCATGACTAGCTGCACTCCACAAAACACCCCATTTTTACATGTTTGAGGCAACATATTTAAGACAGTTCTTATGGATCTGGCAAGCTCAAAAGTAACTATGACCCTCTTCTGCCCCAAACTGACAGACATAACATTTTTATTCACAGAAGTATTTTTGTATTCAAACTGTTTTAGTAAAATTTTCTATCTATCTTTTTTGGAACAACTGTTGATCACAGCTTTCTAGTACTAGCCAGCAGGATGCAAAACTTTAAATACTTCTATAAAGCTTCATTTTTGTTGAACCCAAAACCCACAATAAAGTACGTTAGGATAATTCCAGATGCATAATAAACACTAAGAAGTGACAAGCTCCCTACCATAATAAAAACGCTAATTTTACTTTACAAAATGGGAGCAATGGTCTTGAACAGAATGTTTCACAACAGCAGGATTGAGTCTTGTGCTTTAACATTCTCCCCCTTCAAAGAATCTCATGGCACTATACAGTAATAGATAAGAGGTAAACCAAACTCTTAACCACATCTTCAAGACAGGCAACCATTCATGATACTAATGGTTACCATACCCTCCCCTCCAGAACACAAAACCCTCTTTCACATCAGATATTTTTCTTCCTGACTTCTGTTTCAATGCAAGCATCCCACAGATTGCTTTAATATTCCTCTTAAGCTTGGGATACACTCTTGGATTCTCTTACTGCAAAATAATTTCTTACTCAAGTTAATTTGATATATAAACATTTCATTCATGGATTACTAGATGTGATGTCTTCTTCTCTAAGGATCTGCCCCCTTACAACAGCTTTTTTCTCCTGTGTTATTCAAAACTGCTAAAGCCAGCTCCATTAACAAGGTCTCAGTACAGATTATTCTGATAATGTCTCTGTAACCCTATGCTGAACAAGCAACTTCTGTCCTGAAGGAATTGCATGTGTGTCATCTTTTGCCTAATATAAACTCTCACTGCTCGACTAAAGCTGTATGTTAGCCTTTCAAATACTGTCTGCAGATAGTCCTACATCAGGGGAATCCTTGTTGATAGCCTGCCACCATCAGTTATTTCATGTACAGAATTACTTCACATTTTGGAAAACAGGTCTGCTATCATTGGTACTCCCTTCTGTATCACTTTGTCATGAATCTAGACAAAACTGTTAAAGAATCTATGTATATAACTGCAATGTTTATTTAGTGTTTAAGACACCAGGAAACTCACACCCATTCAGGAACCCTTAGACACTAATTTTAAGTAAAGCACTCCCTTCATACACAGAGGCGTACAAAGAGACTTTAAAGTATAGAGTTTACAAGCCCAGGTCCAAGAATATAAGATCCAGACTTTCTTTTTTAAATAAATATTTATTTTAATAGTGCTTAATAGTGCTATGAGCTTCTCTGAATGAAAAAGAACACTGCATTTCATTAATTGTAAATATAATCATGTAGTGAAGCAACAAGAAGCCATACATAACACTATTGGCTGATGGGTTTTAAGAACTTCAGACTTAGGTTTTCTTACCTAGTTCAGTAACCTGGCGATCAAAAGGACAACGAACTGCTCTGCCATGAAGGGGAAGCCGGGTAAGACAATCATGGCAGACAGTGTGGCCACATAAAAGCAGCCTGGGAACTTTGTCACCTTGCAAAGAAAACACATCTTCACAGACTCCACACTCCAGAACCTATAATTTAAAAAAAGAGACCATTTTTCTGTGTTAGATGATAATGAAGCAAAACTTCATACACTAAAGCCACACGACACAGTTTATTTTACATAAGTTGCCACCATCACAGCAGATAAGCCAAATCATTAATTTTGCTTTGCACACACGAACAACGATCATAAGAATGACATTTAAAAACAAAATGGACACATGGAAACAGAATATTTTAAATTTTCAGCGTCCAAACCGATCACCACTGGTTCTTACCCACTTCGTTTAACCTTCTGCCACAAGAAAAGCCCAGCGGTCAAGCTGCAGAACTAAGCAAGCCCTGTCGGGAGAAGGACCCGGAGGATCCTTCAAGGACATGGTTTAGTGGTAGACAGAAATGGTTAGACTCGATGATCCAAGAAGTCTTTTCCAACCGGTTGATTCTACGATTCCATGAAGCGGGTTGCGGGCCCTGCTCGCAGCCGGAACACAGAATCGTACAATCATAGAATAACCAGGCTGGAAGAGACCTACCGAAGTTGGAAGCTACACACGCAACAACCGGCCAGGGCCTGGGCGGCTCAGAGGGCGGACAGGAAGCAAAATCGATCTTCGTTTAGAAAAGAACACCAGCACCCCACCCAACAAACCGAGAGGCAGCAGCGACGACCTCCCCGGTCGCCTCCCGCCCCCGCCTCACCTTCACGGCGGCGCCAGCCGGGCCGCGGCCCCCACCAGCCCCGGCCCCGGCCTTGCCTGCGCCCGTGGCCGCCATCCTGGAGGCGGGGCGGCCGGCCGGAAGGAGATGAGTGCGCCCCGCCCACCTCACTCAGAGCCGGTTCCGGTCGCGCCCCGCGGGCGCCTCTTGGTTTGAGAAGGACTACACGTCCCAGCATGCACAGGGGAGAAGGCGGTGCTGGGGTTGTAGTTCCACCCGCCCGACGTCCCCTTCGCCGCCGCGGTGCACGCTGGGATAGCTGTGCTCTCTGGGGGCCGTATCGTTGCCCGGCCCTGCCGCGGTGCACGCCGGGTGCGGTAGTTCCGGCGCCCAGCCGCCGGGCACGCTGGGATAGCTGCTTCCGGGTCGTCGGCGCTCGGCGCGCAGCCTCTCTCTCCGGTCCGCTCCGGCTGCCTGTCGTCCCGCCGCCCCCCAGGTCTGAGGGCAGGTGCCATGGACGTCAACCAGCCTAAGCAGGAGCACCTGCTGGCTCTGAAAGGTACCGGACCGGTGGGAGCGGCGGGGTCGGGAACGGAGGCCCCGCAGGAGCCCTGCAGGGAACGGGCCGTGCGCACAGCTCCGCGGCCGCCGGGGCTGCTCCAGGCGCTGGCCTTGCGCACAAGGCTTTTGGCAGTGGCAAGAAAGCCTTCTTGGAAATTTCCTTTTTAATTCCCTGCTGCCGTGCTGTTGATTAGTTGGTTTTTTCCCTTTGCCCCTTTATTCTCAATCTTAATGCTCGACCGCTTGGTTTGCATCCTGGATTCATGAATCATGAATAGTGAAAATTAAAATGCGGGTGTCTCTCGTGCACCTTGCAGTTTCTCTATGAAGAACTTGTTTCTGCTGGCAGTGGGTACCACTGTGTTGGCAGCTGAAACACTGAAAGACCGAATGTACTTTCACCTAATTTCAGTCAACAGTATTTGCTTTGTTTTTCTTATAACCATGCTTGTTTATAAAATAAATACTGCTAGTTAAGTAGGAGTAACTAGTGGTAGATTAAAGCCTCAATTCTACAAGCATTCTACATCAGTGAGGCTTCTCAGATGGGTAGAGTAGTACATGTGCAGAAATGATTTCAGAGCTCATGTTCTCCCCATTTATTAGTTCTACAACACTTCTGTAGAGTCTGTAATGGTGTCTGCTTGCCACAGTAAAATCTGTTAACTATAATACAAAGATCAACTAGTCTGTTCTCACACATACACACACACAATAAAGGCAAAAAGCTGAAAACATGAAACAGCATAAGCTGACGGTACAAAAATATTTTGATAGTATTTACTTCAAACCAAAACCTTTAATGCCTCATTATTTTGCTTTTGTAAGAAACCAGTGGAATCATTGGGCTTTTATTGAATTTGGTGCAGTGTCTGGGCTGTAGGTTTTGCAGAAGAAAGGTATTGGGATTTCTTTGAATTGTGGCTATTTTAAACAAAATCTTGACAGCATAATGATTAGTAATTCTAGACTTGTTTGATTTTATTACCATTGTGTATTGCCGATCTCTGCTATAGAGTCTGAAATAGAGTCTGAAGTGATTGCAGACCTTTTAAAAAGGAAAAACAGGAGAGCAAGAGAATGCATGTTATGTTTTAGAGTAGTGTTTGTACATCTTGGTATGAAAGAAGGAAAGATGTATAAAAGCATAAAGTCTCTAGGAACTTAAAGAGTCCTTCAGTTAGTCTAAAGAATAATCAGGAGTTACCAGGTCCTTAAGGAATAAAAGATGGCTGCATGTATTGCTCGGAAGCTTTGAGACTAAAACTAAATGTACAGTTCTGATACAAAATGGAAAAAAGCAGACGAATTTGCCTATAGGACTTCCATTTTAACCTGTGACTTTAAAACCCGCTGTATTGCTCAGTACTGTTTCAGGAGGGGGTTTGTAACACATGTTTTCTAGTTGGTTTATGTGCCTTGGCATAAACGGTTGAAGTGTAGGAGGAAAATGCTTTTAAAGAAAATAGAATTGTTTGGTAACTTTGAAGAAATGGGCAGTAGTAATCGTAGGTGTTGTAATATGCATCGCAGCAGTAGAGCAAGAATGATGGATGGCAAGTAAGAGATGGCGACAGAAGACTACTTTTGGGGAGGGGCAGTATTGAGTACGCTGCATGCATACAAGAAATGTTCAGTGTACCGACGTTACATTGGTGGTGATGGAATACAGTCACTAATGTTTAGCTTGAATAAAGTAGAATCTTCTAATATATATCTAGATTATTTTTACTATATGTTGGTTTTTTTGTAAAATACCCTAGCAATGTTTTTCTTTACGTGGTAGAATCTTATTTTTTATAATACTTCTGCTTTAGGTCCTGTTTTCCACTGATCTTTGCAGCATGGGGCAAGGAAATTCTTGTAAATAAGATGTCTCAGTCTAGATTTGAGAATCCTAATCAAGAGACTGTTCTTAAGAATAACTGGATTGCTCCTGTACAAGCATGGAAGTGGTCTTGCATTATCGACCATATCAGAGAGATCTAGTAGAACTGCAGAAATTTGCAGAAGCAGCAATGAAGGAGTTTCCCATTCGTCAGTTACCAAGATTTGCACCTTGGTTTCCAAATGATTTATACAAACTTCCCCTCAAACCAAAAAAGCAGCCACCTGTTATTTCTTGTGAGGAAGCAGAAGAATTGAAACAACTTTCTACAACTTCAGAATATGTTACAGGATCTTCTGATTATGACTGCACAAAAAATCTCCTTGAGTTTCAGTATAACATGAAACATGGGCAGACTTTAATAGAAGCACAAACGGTTCACAAACCTATTAACTTGGAGAAAGAAGGAGAACCACCATCTAATGGAAAACAAAAATTGAAAAGGTCTTGGAGTGTCTCTCTCCCTAGCCCTAAGGTTAAAGAAAAGATTCTTCCTTTATCTCAAGAACTGCAAAATAATTTGGAAAGACTAAAGCTACATGCATTTCATAGAGCGAAGTGGACAATTGAACAGTCTGTTTGTAATAATCAGAATTTGGAGGACATCTGGATAAAATTGAATAGACTCATCAAGCATAATGAATTACCGTCTTGCAATGCTACTTTCCAAAGATCTGTGGGACAGATATGGATTTTCTGTGATATATTGTACTGTGAATACATTAGAAATATTCTTAGGGAAAAGCTAAGCCTTACTGAGAAAATGAACTTGCTTGTACATAAATTCGGAATTATATTTAGCTTATAATTGTAAGATAGTGTCATAATAAAATCGCTGTCTGAAGGACTAGAGATTTTAAGTACAATATACAAACTTTAGAACAACTGATGAAATAGCAAGCAGAAAGCTACTTAATATTTCCTTTCTGTCATTTTTTAACTATAATGGTATTTATATATCTATTTAACTTTGTTTTACCAGGAGACTTGCAAATGGTTCTGTAAAGATTAGTATGTTTGGCTTAGTAATGCATTATGTAGCTTTTCCTAGCTCAGTGTTTTAAAGGAAAAAGTTAAAATAAAAATACCTGTTATGGCAAGCTGTGTCACATAATAAAATCTATGCTTTCAGTCAAGCAAAGTACATTGCTGTTTTTCTTTGTTTGAAATCAGGAGAAGGAAAAATACTTTTGAGTTGGTATAAGGATCTGTAATTATTTTTGACACCGAGACTTTCAAGATCTGACTATTTTCTGATCTGATTTTGTTTTTTTCAAGATCTGATTTTTCTTAATGAAGGCGAAGCCCTTGTGAAATTCATGAAATACAAACTTAATTCTGACTGTGTATATATGCTGTTTTAGTTATGTTATCCATATTTTCCCAGAATTACTAATAAAAGCTTCAGTGGAAGTTATCTGCTGAAAAATAATGAACAACTTAGCATGTACTGGTTTATAACTTTGGCAGTAAGTTCACCCCTCCCAGTGTTTCTAGTCTTCAGTCTGTAATTATATTGAGGAACAAGAAAGCACTAACTTCCAGCCCTGGGTCAGGAAACTGAGGAATTAGACTTCTATCTGTGTAAATCTCTGTTTATTGTCTTTACGGAGGGTAGAGATCTCTGATGATTTCGAAGTGATTTACAGTAGTTAAAGGCTGAGTTCAATATGACTTTTAGTCGCCTGAAATAATAAAATGTTCTAAGGTCATGCTGTCCCTGCTCAGGTCAGTGTTCTGCAGTCAGAGCAGTTAAACTGAGATCAATATGACTGCAGGGTTACATATTTCTGACCCTTACTCTGTCTAGGTAATTTCACTGTAGCTGGAGGTCAAGGTCTATCCCACCTGAAAAAGGCAGAAAATAAGTGAATGCTATTTGTGGATTATTGGATTATCATTAACGCTGCTGTAATAAAACTGTACATAAGCATAATGGAGATCCTGCACTTAGAAACTAAAAAAAAAATCCCATTGATCTTTTACTTACATTTCATTTGATGACATCCTTATGTTGTAGTACTTATATTTTACTATACATATATTTTTGAAGTTTAAAATTAAGTACACTGCTCAAGTAGAATAATTAACATGTATTTGTAAAGTTTGACTGGATGTTAAACAGAAGTTACATTGAAGTTCGGGGTGTTCATGACATTTAATATCACCACTTATCAAAATTGATGTAAAATGCTTTCTAGAGTAACTGAGGGTCACTGTTAGTTCTAAAGCACATATAGCAGAGTTATTTCACTGAATTTTTTTCTGAGCACAACAGCATGATTTGAGTTTTAGTTAAGGTTGTGCTTTGTGTCTAGGATCTTAGGAGAAAATAGATGGGAGGTTGTCCTGTAAAGATACAATATTTTCTAATATTAATTTAGCAGTCCCAATAAATGTGATAAACTACATATCTTAATTTATTTGTGGTTTTACTTAATTCTGTGATCTGTGTATTTGTTGTCTTAAATGTGACTCAATCTGTAACCGTTCCTTTAGAAACAGCCAGCTAGTATTAGTTTACATGTGCTTGCTGTAGAACAGAGTAAAATTAGGTAGATGCCACTAACACAGTGCCACTATAATTATTTAAGATACTGACAACAGAGCTAAACAAACTTTTTCTGAAGAGAAGGAGAAATTGCTGTCACCATTCAGTGGTAGCCATCAGCTTTCTGCTGCTTTGTGTCAGCTCATACACTGCTAACTCTGAGCACCTTAGCTGGATAACTGTCACAAAATAAAAAGTGAGCACCGCATTTTTTTTCTCTACAGAATTCTTACAGTCCCAGTAGCACCACTGTACAAGCTGAAATCCAGACTTTAATTTTGAACTATTCCAGATAGGCTTAGTTCATATGCATGTATAAGTCAGTATTTCTTTTTTTCTTTCCCATTTTTGATATTTACTCTTTCTCTATTTACTTTCTTTGTGCACTTTGGGGCATTTTGTTTACCTCATGATTCTAAGCCTTCAGATGTCATGGTTTTTAACTTCTCACTGTGTAACAAAGAGAATGTATGTGAAAACTGAGATTTATTTGTGTTGATGCTAACTTGCATAGGCCTGCTGTATGGTAGTGTAAGTTGTTGTGGACTAATACAGCCCACTGAACCTAAATGTGTATCAAAATAATGTTTTACAGAACTGGAGATAGTCAGTGCTGACCAGACATATAAGCTTTGCAAAAGTACAGTAAAGGCAAAAGCACACTACATGTGTCAGTGCAAGAGTACCGATTGACGTGTTACAGGCAGGGGAAATAATTGTGTTTTATTTTTTAGTTTTCAGAAATTATATGATTTTATGATTTTTAAGTTTCAAAGTAAAATAAATCAGTGACTTTTACATACTCAGGGCAACGCACACAATTAAATGCTCAGCTTGGTTTCAAGTGAATGTTTTAATGAGAAGCTATATGCAAGATTAGGGCCATTGATTTATAGGAATAGGGTGCAAATCTTTCAGGAAAAAAACTTTATATATCTGTAGTATTATTACTTAAAATAGACCTTGAGATTAGTACTTCCTTGAGGTAGAGGGTTTTTAATAGCAAGACTTAAATGATTTTAATTTGTCATTATCTGTAAAACAGGGTTTTGTGTATGTGTGTTTCTGATTTTTTTTGGTGATGTTTCTGCTGGCCAAGGGATCCAAAAAAGTGTTACCCTTTTTCAGGCTAAGATTTGGTGGCTATGGTGGTTTTTTGGTGGAAGGATAGCAAGACCAAATTATACTTAAAACCAAAATAAATTAAAATATAATTGTTTCATTAACCAATGGTTTATTTTCTGATTTTTGCAGTGATGAGGCTAACCAAACCTACTTTATTCACTAATATTCCAGTGACTTGTGAAGAAAGAGATTTGCCAGGTATGTCTTTTCTGCGGGCAGATTATTAAGAGATAGCATGAGGTTTAAGCAATGTAAACATCTGAGACTTAGATGTCAGAGGAGTCCTACAACATCCCATGGACAGTAATCTGACACAGCAGTATAACTTGAGTTTGGTAATGATTGTAGGAAGATACCAAGATACACTCTACAACTCTTAACCTAAAGCTTTGAAAGACTGGTGATGATAGTGCAGACGCACGGCCTTCAAGTCTGAGAAACTAACACACAAGATGGAAGACAGTTGTGAGAGAGAAATGTATATTGTAGGAAGTCTGGAATTACTGTAATTATGTGGAGCAAATGCCCTGATAATTAGTACCAACACATGAATGATCTATAGAAAATTGTTTTGCAAGAATTGCTGCTTTTGAATTGTGTCATGCTTGGTTTATGGTCATAAAATGGAAATCCCTGGGCTGTACACCAGTAATACTTGCAGTCTAGAAGTCAGTATAAGAAAGAGGCAGTGGAAAGATCCAAGAAGAGATAATTGTGTGGAAATACAAAGCAAGCATGGGAAGAAGGCATAATTGGTTAATTATGTTAAGTAATAAGCTTTACATGGGCAAAATTTCTCTTAAAGTTTACTGTTAATTTGAGTAATGCCTTTGTGATTGTGCCCTTTGGTATGTGTACTGTATGACATGTCAAACACAAGTGCCTGCAAGTAAGTTATAGTTAAATATACAAGTATTTCATTCCTAACCAAGTTGATTATAATATGTTTAAAATAAATAACATCCAAATAAATATAGATGAAGCTTTAGATGTAGAAAATATATAGAAGCTAGTAATTTGATATCTCTACAGGTAATCTATTTAACCAGCTCATGAAAGATGATCCTTCTACTGTAAAGGGAGCAGAAACGTTGACACTAGGAGAAATGCTGACTTTGCCTCAAAATTTTGGGTAAGCATGGGTTAATATATCTGCAATGTGTAAGGCTTAGGATTAATTTAACAATAACGTGTTTATTTGTTTTCTTTCTTTTTGAACATCATTGTTAAGCAATTAGATGTTTAATCTTTTAAAAATAATCTGTGGTGTGGTTTATAACATGATATAATATATAACTGTGTGCTGCCTGATGTTCTGTATCTGTAGCCTGATTCTGAAAGTAATAAGGATTGAAAGTTAAAAGCAGTTTGCAGCTATAGGTGAATTTCTAATGTAATGCACAACTAGAATCCATTTCCAGAGTTTACTGCACTGATTTTTTTGGGAACTATAAGCCATCTTCTACATCTTGTCGGATTTTTATATAGAAAAGAGATTTGATTTGTTTGTTCTCTTTTGAAGTTGCTTCTTGTAAAAAAGTGACATTGAGAAATACGGCTGTGAAAGTGCCAGTGGACTTTAAGGACTTCATGTGGCAAAGACGTGTGCAGATGTGTATTGATGTATATTTTTTAGTTAGAACTTAAAGGGTTTTTTAGTGAAATGTTCTATATTTTTTAAATAACTCTTACTAAACCTGTTTTTTTTTTAAAAAACAGAAATATATTTCTGGGAGAGACGTTTTCCAGTTACATTAGTGTACACAATGATAGTAATCAAGTTGTCAAGGACATACTTGTGAAGGTACGTTAAGATAAATCTACTTGCTGGATACGTTAAAAAAAAAATTCTGACAATATCATGTATATTTAATAGTAATATATAGAGTTTAGGAAATACCTGTCACATAGCTTCTCTGGAGAATTGGCATAGCATAACTTCCACAGCTAAAAAATTTGAGTTATGTAGTTGCACTTTCAATTATGTCATCAAAGCAAGTCTCTGTAAAGCATGCATTGACTCATGTTTTGCTTATTTTGAATTAGTTCTTTCTAGTGCTTCTTTTTTTTGGTGAGCAAATAGTATTTTGAGAATAGAAATTCCAGAATTCATTGCGGAACTCAATGTAAAAGTTAGAGATTTTATAAGCTGCATATTAAAGGATTGGACCATTTTTGTATATTTTAGAACTTGTCTTTAGCTTTTACAAGTATCTCATCATGTTAACATATCTTAGTTATATGTATAAAAGCACATAGAGTACAAAAGTTCAGTGAAACCTTGTACTTTATTACAAGGTATTTTTGCTTTAAGTAGCTGCAATTCTGACAAATTCTTTGCTTTCTGTCCCTAGGCTGATCTTCAGACAAGTTCTCAGCGCTTAAACCTTTCAGCTTCTAGCGCTGCAGTGGCAGAACTTAAACCTGACTGTTGCATTGATGATGTGATTCATCATGAAGTAAAGGAGATAGGAACTCACATGTAAGGTTTTAATTTTTTCTGTGGTTGAATTTTAAATGAAGCGGCAGCTCATGTGTGATATTCTGTAACTGCTTTGATACAGGCACAAAATTTAAAGTAAATAAAAATTGTTTCTTTAAATTGTTTCTTTCAGCTTAGTTTGTGCAGTAAGTTACACTACTCAGACAGGAGAGAAGATGTACTTCAGAAAGTTCTTCAAATTTCAGGTATTGCACACTTATTTAATTAATTTATTTAATTGCACACTACTCTAATTTTAATAAGTGCATGAATCTGGAAAACACATTTAAAAACACTTGATACATCAAAAGCAGTTTCCATACTGACAATTTGTTTGACTTTTAAATGTGAACCAATAAAAAGCATAGGCAGGTGTTTCTATTTATCATACAGTTAGGAAAAATCTACTCTTAAAAAATCTCCATTTTATAGCAGCCAAGCTTTATCATTATTTTTAAAAAGAGCAAGTACTGTTCATGTAGACTTTGATGCATCTAACCTTTGAGTTTAGATTGTAAAATTCAGATTTTTCTTCTAGTGCGTATAAACTTTTCTAAATTGTAACTTAGTGGTTTGTCTTTTTGCAGGAAGTTAAACAGAAAGTCTAATGTGTGACGTCTGATTAGTATCCGTAACTCTAATTGATAGAGTTGAATCTTTTTATTCCACTGCACAAATTTCAAGACTTGAGATTAGAGTAACTAAGGAAAACAGAAAATTGCTTTTATGTGGACTGTTTCTGGTAGGGAAGAGTCTATTTTAAGTGTTTATTTCATTAAAAAATCCATTAAGTGATCTGAGATGTGGATAATCACTTTGCTGAATTGATTTTTAGATACTGTAATAGAAAGAGCATTATGTAATTAAAGCCTGCATCTTTTGCAAGTTGCAAATTATTTCATTTTGCTCTTTCCTAAGTATTCTATCTTGGTACTTTGGAAAAAAAGGTATTTCAGTCTTTAGAAGGCTAAATTGCCACGTGCTACAGACAAGAAACACCCAAGTGCTATTAGTACTTATAGACTTTGTAATGGCAGGTACTGACTAGTCAAAGGTGTTTCCACACAGTCCTTATCAATTATTGTTACGTGCTTCTGTGAACCCAGAAACCTTGCAGTGTTTCTTTATCTTTATTGAAGCTGATTTCCGTCTTTGTGTTTTGTGTTACTCTCCTTGTGAAACTGTTTTCCTTCCAGTTTCTCCATTCTTTGTCCCCCAGAGTTAAGCGCTCTGATCCCCTGATCCCCTCCAGGCTTTCTCAGATTGCTAACGTATGCATCCACAAGCTTCCAGTTCTCATCATCTCTTCCTTCTCTACCCTTGTTCTTGCCAGGGCCTTGTTAACGATGTCAGTTTGTCTCCTTTAGATTTGGTATGGGAACTTGTATGTACATTTCTCAGGCATCTACATGCGTATGGTAAATATTGTGGTTTTTTAACTGAATACAACAGGCAGGTTTTATGTCAAATAGCTAAGACCAGCTATCTGTCAAATTTCAAAGGAGGAAGCATAAGAGCTTCTCAAAAACTATATATATACTCTAACACCATTCTATAAATACTCTCTGATTCATTATAAGAAAAACACTTCACTGAGCAATTTTGGTTGTTATTTTTTTGAATTTGACGTGGAGAAACCTGTAGAAAATACAACAAACAAAAATTGTACAGAAAACTGAACAATGTCTTTACAGTGGGAATTGATGGCTGCTAGTAATCAAGGTGCCACCAGCTATTTTATAACAAAGAAAAAATTATCTTTGACAGATTCTAAAGTTTTTCAGTTATGCTTTCTAGGATCTTTTAAGTTGAACTACTGTTACAGAATCACTAGGTTAGAAAAGACCCATTGGATCATTGAGTCCAACCATTCCTATTGATCACTAAATCATGCCCCTCAGGACCTTGTCCACCCGTCCTTTAAACATCTTCAGGGATGGTGACTCAACCACCCACCTGGGCAGCCTGTTCCAGTGCTCAATGACCCTTTGTGTGAAAATTTTTTTCCTGATGTCAAACCTGAACCGTGCCTGGCGGAGCTTGAGACCGTTGTCCCTTGTCCTGTCCCCTGTCACTTAGGAGAAGAGGCCAGCAATCTTCTACCCACAACCTCCTTTCAGTTAGTTGTAGAGAGCAATGAGGTCTCCTCTCAGCCTTCTCTTCTCCAGGCTAAACAACCCCAGCTCTCTCAGCCGTTCCTCATAAGGCCTGTTCTCCAGCCCCTTCGCAAGCTTTGTTCTTCTCTGGACTCGCTCCAGACTCCCAGCATTCTTCTTACG